>PVKS010038813.1:0-17672 GCA_004027875.1 Aplodontia rufa | reverse complement strand
GATGGGAGAGAGGGATTAGGAGTTTATCAATACAACTGGAACTCTCTACTCCCAAGAGAAGCCCAACTATACACAGGTAGGAAGAGAAACTCAGAAATTTCAAAAATTAATGTATATGGATGACCTTATTCTATCTATAACATTGGGGTTTTGCAGAGGAGATATGAGAGTAAAGAGTGGATGAAGGTGGGGGATCCTGTATTAGGATCAGCCTTAACTTACTTTGTCAATATCCATGTATGCATTAATCTGTAACAATTCCCTCCAATATGTAAGACTCTAACAAATAAAAAAAAAGAAATAAAATGAATGCACAAGTGAATAAAACTATAATTTCTGTGAGTTACAAATTCTGAAGCATGTAATATGTCAGAGCAAGAGCATTTATGTGAGTTTGACTCAATGTCTTCTATTCTATTCCATTGGTCTTTTCTGTTTTGGTGCCAGCACCACACTGTTTTGTTACTATAACTCTGTAGTATAATTTAAAGTCTGATAATATGATGCATCAGACTTCATTTTTCTTGCTGAGTATTGCTTTGGCTATTGTGGGTCTCTTATTTTTCCAAATGAATTTTGTGACTACTTTTTCTATATCTGTGAAGAATGTCATTGGAATTATGATGGATATTGCATTGACTCTGTATAGTGCAATAAGTAATGTTGTCATTTTGATAATATTAATTTTCCCAGTCCAAGAACATGGACAGTATTTTCATCTTCTAAGATCTTCTTCAATTTCTTTCTGAGTGTTCTATAATTTTCATTATAAGGGTCCTTCACAACTCTTTTGTTAGATTGATTTCCAAGTATTTTATTATTTTGGAAGCTATCACGAGTATAATTATTCATACTTGCCAAAGCAGCCAAAAACAGATGGTTCTGGGAAAATTGGAAATCCACATATAGTATAATGTAACTCAATCTCTATTTCTCACCGGGCACAAAATTCAACTTAAAGTGGATCACAGACCTAGGGATTAGACCAGAAACCATATACCTACTAGAAAAAAAGATAGGCCCCACATTCTAACATGTTGACTCAGGAACCAAGTTCCTAAATAAGATCCCTAAAGAGGTAAAATGAAAAATCAAGAAATGGAATGGCATCAAATTGAAAAGCTTTCTCACAGCAAAGGAAGAAATTAACAACTTAAAGGGAAAACTTACAGAATGGGAAAAAATCTTTGCCTCCTGCACCCCAGAAAGGGCATTAATAAATATCCAGGATATACAAAGAACTCAAAAAATTTAAGAACCTTGACCCCATCAAAAATATAACCTAATAAATAAGTGGGCAAAAGAACTAAACTGGTAGTTTATAAATTAAGAAATACAAAAGATGAATAAATAAATAAAAAATGTTCAACATCTCTAACAATTAGAGAAATGCAAAATAAAACTACATCGAAATTTCACCTCATTCCCATTAGAATGGTAATTATCAAAAATTTGAGCAACGATAATTGTTGGCAAGGATGTAGCAAAATGGTACACTTATATATTGTTGGTGGGACTGCACACTGGTACAACCTCTCTGGAAAGCAGTATGTAGATTCCTCAAAAAACTAGGAATGGATCCACTATTTGACCCAGATATCCCACTCCTCAGTATACACCCCAAAGACCTAAAATCAGCAAACTACAGTGATGCAGCCACTTCAGTGTTCATGGCAGCATAATTCACAATAGCTAAGCTATGGAACCAACCAAGGTGCCCTTCAGTTGATGAATGAATAGATAAATAAAATGTGGCATATACACACAATGGAGTATTACTCAGCCATAAGGAAGAACGGTCATACGCAGGCAAATAGATGGAACTGGAAGATATCATGCTAAGTGAAATAATCCAGTCTCAAAAAAAACCAAAGGTCTGGGGCTGGAATGGTGTCTCATGCCTGGCATGTGCAAGGACACATGTTAAAATCTCAGCACAACGTACATAGTGTAGTATTAGAGCAGTGACAACCACATGTGAAACTAAATAGAATTCATTCTCTCTTTCCCTGACTCTCACTATCCCTCTCTCTTACAAAAATAAACAATAAAAACAAAAATAAGTCAAATTTTCTTTGTGATTTGTAAAAGCTAACCCTAAATAAGGAATAGAATAGAGGAATAGTAAAAGGGAAAGGAAATGGAAGAAGAAGGAGTGAATTAGGGAAAGTTCATGAAAGGAATCAGACTTAACTTTCTCATGTTCTTGTATGAATATGTATCATAGTGAATCTCATTAACATGTATTTCAACATAGCATTACATTAAATAAATTATTAGTAAATGACAGCAAGACCAGTGGTGTAGAGGGAAGAGAATAAGGTCAGGGTGCGGAGGAAATACTGAGGCTTGAACTACAATAAATTATACAGCGTGCATTCATAAAAATTTCAATATTTATCCTATTACCAAGTATATCTAACAAGTATAGAGGTGAAATGAGGGGAGGGGGAAATACTGAGAACTGAATCAAAATACACTCCAAACTTTTTAGTGCATGCAAATTATTTCTTATTGTCACATATGTTAAAAAAGGGGGGTAGTAAAAGAGAGGGAAAGGGGAAAAATTGGAGACAGAATTACAAGTTAAACTCCATGGTTTTACAATTATGTCATTGTGTAATTTTATGTCATATATACCTAAAAGCAGAACCAATAATAAAAATGAAATAAAATGCCTGGGCAAAGATAACATCACTTAAAAATATTCTGAAAATTAGTACCAATTAATAGCTATCATCTGTACTGCCTATAATTTTTCATAAATTATAATTTTATTTTTTTTCATGAGTCAGTGTAGTCTTACATATTGAAGGGATTCGTTGCTTCACATTCATACATGCATACATAGTGACAGAGTAGCTTAAACCCAATCCTTGTCCAGGATCTCCCCTTTTCACCCATACCCCAATCTCATGCCCCCTCTGTATTTCCCCCATTTTATAAATATAGATGACCATATGCATATATTTTAATTATTGAAATTATTAGATTTATATGTCTACCTGAGAATATGTTGGCTTCTCGTGGAAATCAAGTGTACTCTACAGTATTAATCACTCCCTTTTCCCTCCCTTTCCTCCCTCCCTTTCTTCCTCCACTTTATAACTATAGTTCCCACAGCTTATGTGTTACTTCAAATTTGGTGGGTCTATTATATAAACTTGACTAACTTGTCCTATCATAGGGTCTACTCTAGTTTCCCCATATGTGAGAAAACATTAGACCCTTAAGTCTCTGTGTTTAGCTTGCTGCATTCAGCATGGTTTTTCCCACTTCCATACATTTACCTGCAAAAGCCATGATATCCTTCTTTCCAATAACTGAGTAGAACTCTACTGTATATATATACCACAATTTGGGGATCCACACATCCAGTGAAGTGCACTGATGTTGTTTCCCTAATTTAGCTATTATAAATTGAGCTGCTATAAACATTGATCTAGCTGTGTTTCTATAATATGCTGACTCTACCTCTTTTGGGAAAATACCCTGGTGTGTGACAGCTGGATCATATGGACCTTCCATCCCTAATTTTCTGAGGCATCTCTACACTGATTTCGAGAGTGACTGCACCAATTTGCATTCCCACCAACAGTCTGTTGGTGTTTATCTCTCCCCACAACACCTCCAGCATCTGTTGTTGTTCGTCTTTTTCACCTTTACCATTCTGACTGGAGTGAGATGGAATCTCAGTGCAGTTTTGATTTGCATTTCCCTTATTACTAGTGATATAGATTACATTCTCATATGTCTTTTGGCATTTTTAACTTCCTGTGTTGTGAAGCTTCTGTTTCATTCCATAGTCCAATTTTTCATTGGAGTGTTTGTATTTTTGCTATTAATTTTTTGAGATCTTTGTATAATCTAGATTTTAGCTCATTGTCAGAGAGGTAGCAGGCTATGATTTTGTTCCATTCAATAGATTCTCTCTTGACTAATTCCTTTGCTCTGCAGAAGCAATTCAATTTAATAGCATCCATTCGTTAACTTGTGGTTTTAATTCTTGTGGTGTGGGAGTCTCATTAAGGAAGAAGGTACCAAAACTGAAATGGCAGAGTGTAATTCTATTTTCCTTTAATAATTTCATGATTGCTGATATCATTCCTAGTTCTTTCTTCTTTATTATTTGATTTTTGAGCAGGGTAAGAGACAAGAATCTAGTTTCAATTGTGTGCATATGGCTTTCCAATTTGTCCAGAACTATTTGTTGATCAGGCTATCTTTCTTCCATGCTATTTTTTTGCCTCCTTTCTCAAATATCAGATGGGTAAAGATTTTGGGTTTTATCTCAGAGCCTTCTAATCTATTCCACTGGTCTTTCTGCCTATTATGATACCTATGTCATGCCATTTTTGTTACTAGTGATCTGTTGTGAAATTTTCTGTTTTTTTTCTTTCTTTTCTTTTCTTTCTTTCTTTCTTTCTTTCTTTTTTTTTTTTTTTTTTTTTTTTTTTTTTTTTTTTTTTTTTTTTTTTTTTTTTTTTTTTTTTTTTTTTTTTTTTTTTTTTTTTTTTTTTTTTTTTTTTTTTTTTTTTTTTTTTTTTTTTTTTTTTTTTTTTTTTTTTTTTTTTTTTTTTTTTTTTTTTTTTTTGCTTTGTAGTACTTTGGCTCTTGTGGGTTTCCTATTGTTCTAAATGAATATAAAAATTCATGTTCTAAATCTGTGAAGAAAGACATTGATATCTGGATAAGGTTGTGATGAATCTGTACAGTGATTTTGACAGAATATCTATTTTAATTATATGTATATTCATTATAAGTAAACCAAATTATCCATATTTTCAAAGATAGTTTACAATATTAGAAAAATATTAAAGCATTTTTGCCTCTTTCCTTATTTTCAATGCCTAGTTGTGAGCCCTAAGTACTCTCTCTCTCTCTCTTTCTCTCTCTCTCTCTTTCTCTCTTTCTCTCTCACTCTCTCTCTGTATGTCACTTTGGGATTTTGTCAATGGGTAGTGCAGATTTTGTCTCTTTGCTTATTTGGGTTGGGTTACATTTGGTATAAAAAATACAGTTCATCAGATGGCTCCCTAATCTGTGAACTATTATTGACATTTATGATGTCAAACACCTCAAGAGATGGGGAAATAGAGTCAATATTAACAGTCAATGTATAAACAGAATTAAACTGGTTGCATTGTTTCTTCTATAACTTTTATAATGTTAATTACCACCTATGAGAGGTGTAGAAGAATTAGCAACTATCTTTGGTAGGAAAAATATTAACTATCAGACTTCAATCAGTTTAAATACAAACAACCATTTTCAAGTTTGCCATTCACCACAGATTTCCATTGCCTCCCTAAGTTAGGAAAAATAGTCTTGAAAGCAAAGGGAATGTGACAGGAAGATAAAGAGGAACTTGTGATGGTGGAGTAAGAGCAGCAAGAGAGTGGAGATGATGTGGAATATTTTGGTAACATTTAGAAAAAAAGAAGAGGAAGAAACTGAGGAAATGTCTTCAAGGGAGGGTGAGAGAGAGAGGCTGTTGTGTCTATGTTCTTCTGGGGTATTGAGCTTTCTTTTCTTTTTTTTTTTTCCTTGATGTGTCTTCATTGGATTTTAGTACCAGGGTTATAGATGCCTCACAAAAAGTGTTTTGAAGGATTCCATCTCTTTTTATTTCATGGAATAACTTAATAAGGAGAGGTGCTAATTCTTCAGTAAGGTCTGTTAGAGCTCAGCCTTTCCTTTTTGGAATGCCTTTGATTTCTGTTTCAATTTTACTACACGATATTGATCTCTTTAGCTGCTCAATATTCTTTTGTGTTGATTTTTGAATGTTTTATGTGGCTAGGTATTTATCCATGTCCTCCAGATTCTCCTACTTGGAAGAGTATAGATTTTCAAAATAGTTCCTGAAAATTGTCCGGATTTCAGATGAGTCAGTGGTGATGTCTCCATTTTTGTTTATCATTTTGTTGATTTATTTCAATTAATTCTTTATTTTGGTGAGGTTGACTAGTGGTCTGTCAATTTTATTTATATTTTTGAAGAATCAATTCTTCAGATGTAAGTTTTGCAACACTGGCTTGCTTTTTTGGGCCATATGGTAAGTTTTTTCCAAACTTTTACCTTCAATCTGTGGTTATCTTTAGCTATGAGGTTGTCTCATATAAGCACCATATTGTTGGATTTTGTTGTTTTTTTTTTTTATCAAGTTTGCTAATCTGTGTCTTTTGATTGAGGCACCATTGAGTCAACTTGTGTTCAGAATTAGAGTAGATATGTGGTTTTGGTTCCCTAATATTGTGATCTTTGCTGTATTTTATACCAATTTGGATATCTTTTAGTGGGTTACACTTTGATTGACTTTCCTTTCCTTGAGAGATTTGGGAGTTTTTTTGCTTATTCTTCTGTTTGAAGTTTGTCTTTTAGTATTCTCTGTAGAGCAGGTTTTGTGCTCATGTATTTTGCTAATTTGTTCTTAGTGTGGAATGTTTTTATTTCCCCATCACATTTGAAACTGAGTTTTCCTGAGTATAGCATTTTCATTTGGCAATTGTTTTCCTTCAGTATTTTAAATATTTGATTGCATGCTGTCCTCATTTATGATCTAAGATGAGACCGAGTTGTCATTATTGGCTTTCCTCTGAACGTGGCTTGGTGTTTCTCTCTTATCACTTTTTGATTCTTTACTTCTTTTCTGTTATTCATTTTGAATGTGATGTGCCTCAGTAAGTTTCTCATTTGGTTAGTTTTATTTGGTGTCCTATACACATCCTGAACGAGTATATCTGACTCAATTTTGATATGGGGGAAATTTTCTGTGATTATCTCATTGAGAGGATACTTTATGCCTTTCAATTATTGTTCAATGTTCTCCTCTTTCAAAATTACAGTCAAGCTATTTCATCTGAGTTAATTGCATACTTCTTGGAAATTCTGATCATAATCAGTAAGTCAATTTTTTCTGTCTGTCATTCATACATTCTGGGTTACTCAGCCTGTCTTCATTGTCAGATGTTCTTTCTTTGAGAGTTGAAATTCTATTTTCTACTGAGTTTAATCTGTTAATAATACCTCACATTGAGCTTTTAATTTAGTTGACCATATTTTTCAATTCTAAGAGCTCACATATCAATATAAATGTATGGTTGGATCTCCCTTCAAGAGGACAGGTTATAAGAAGTGGGGGTGATAGACAACTTGACCTTCCAAGATGTTGGTCTCTAGGCTGTTCCATAGGATGATAGGAATCACTGGAAAGGAGCCATTGCTACTCATTGCAGGATCTCTCAGAGGGCAGTTTTGATATGGGGAGTCCCCATTATTCTGGAGGAATCCTTATCAGTATTTTGCTGTGGTCTGAGTCTATACCTCTCCCTGTCTATTCTTGCTCCCTTCCCTTTACTCTTTGCAAATGGATCTTTTTCAGTAAATTTTTTTTCTCAGATTCTCAGATAACCCCCAAATAACACTATTATGAGTGGTCACTTAACACCCTTTATTTTTTGCTTGCTTTATACAGCACTTCATATTAAAGATCTAAACTTTATATCCAGGTATCCAGTTTGGCATACCCAGATTATATCTACACAGAATATTGGCTGCAGTGATTATTTAAAGATATAGCTTTTAAAAATATATGTTTTCTTTTTATAAAGGAATCATGATAACTATTGTGAAAATTTGCTTGCAATAAATCTTTAAGTAATCAAATATATGAATTAATTAAAAAGCTTGAATTTCAATTTATGTGAAAAGCAATCTATTTTAATACTATTGGAGAAGTATCTTAAATGATTTTTTGCCTTCCTAGAGAGTATTTCACTAAATATGAAATATTAATATGGTAATTTATAATTAGGATTCAAATATCTATACATATGTTATGTGTAATTAATTAAAATTAGATTAATTTCACTACTTGTATTTGAAATTTTATTTTGCAGATAATAGATGGGTATAGCACTTTGCATTTATGCATGTTATTTTGATCTAATTAAGTGTAGCTTAATTTGGAGGTTATACTTATATGTAAAGCTATCTTTGGCAGTATTATTCTCTATTGTAATATTATTGTCTATTGCAATTGTAAAGGAATTTAAAAGAATATTACAATTAAATAATTCTTAGTAATTCTAATACAAATCACTCAACTGACAGTGAACATTGTCCACTTTTGATCTGATGTAGCAAATCCTGCTGAATCTCCTTGGATTAACCTTATACATTTGAATAACTTTTCAGTATTATAAAATTTCAACAAAATAATAGTCCAAAACAAACCCAATGAATTAAAACACTCTAGTGACCTTGGATAGGGGTGAAATGAGAGAAAGAGACAGGGACAGGGAGAGAAAAAGATACCCTGAAACATGAACTACTATGAGTGGATCTAGGCCCCAACCTTATAATCAATGTTTCTTGTCATATTCATCATCCACGTTTTTGATGATTCATAGTAAATTTATTATTTATTTTATTTTTTATTTATTTTATTATTTATTTATTATTTAATTTATAGTAAATTAACAATTCTATACTGAAAAAAATAAAATTTTCCTCCTATGAAAGTTGGGAGAAAAATCTTCTCAATTTGTCTTAATTTTTTTTAACTTAGAATCTGTCCATAACTAATGCTAGCTGATCAGTCATTTTTCAGTTTATGCATCATATTACTCAGAAATAAATTTGTTGCTACTTTGTTCAAATTTGACTATCATTTATTCACTCATCCATGTTTTGAGACAATTGCTTTTCTTCTAACTCTCATCACTTACTCTTACTTCTTAAGATTTATTTCAGAAATACACATATTTTACACATAATATGTATGTATTTTGAGATCTATTTCTTTATATGAATTTAATATATGGATTTACTTTAATATATGGATTTAATTCTCTATTATGAAATAGAGAATTAGAGTTAGTTGGAAGTTTGTTTTGCTTTTTCCAGTCTTAATAAACTTTCCTTTGTAAGACTTCCAACACTATAAAATATGTATGGATACTTCAGGCCAAGGTGTATGTGTGTGAATATGTATGTTCAGGTGTGTATACATTTTTGAGCCACAAGTTTTACTATCTTCTATGTTTTCTTCTAATTTTGATAAATGTTACCAGATGTTTGAGTGTGGGTGCTTGTGCATTTCAGAAATTGACTTTTCCACCTAATGTTTTGAATATTTTTCTTTATTAAGATTCATAGAACTAGTTTTTGAAAACATTTTGATTGTACAGTGTTTACTTATACTGATATAATTTTGTTTAATTATATTTTCCTTATTAACAGATATTTTATTTGCTTCCAATTTTTTACTTATTATAAAGAACTTCAATAAATATAATTGGAGATGATCACTGGAACATGACTAAGATTTTGATAGCTTACAGGCCAAACAACAAGGTATCTAGGAGAATACTTTCATGATAAAAGAAAGATGAGACAGTAGACTACAGGGTCCAACAACAATTGAATATTAGTACAGTATCAAGATAATAAATTATTGAAGAAAAAAATACAAAATAAATGAAAATAAAAAGTAATATTATTAGTTGTAAGCATGTAATAGGTGAAGTTATGTGTTTAGTAATGATTACAATTGGTATTAATTACAAAACAAGAAGAGACTTAAAACTTACCAAAGACTAAAGAAAAGAGAAATCATGTGAAAAATGGTGTGAAGAAGTTCACTGTGCACTGGTTTCCATTTGCCTGGGTGGTTAGGATGGTACAACTACAGATAAGACAAGTTCTCTACGATGGGTTGATTATTTCCATGGAGAGATCAAGTCATGACATAAGCCTAGGATTTCTTAGAAACAGGTCTTTAACACTCAGAAAAGCTAACCAGGATAGATGGATTCTGGTCTGTACATGCCCCACTTGCACCTCAGGTGAGGGACCCCTGGGTTCTATACCCCAGAGCCACATGACCCACTGAGATGAACTAAAGAAGATCACTTTAGTTAAAACAGAACCTGGACTTTTCTTGCCAGCCCCCCCCCCCTTTCCTTAGAATATTTCATCCCCAGCATGCTCTACAACTATCCTTGAAAACAGGAAGCAGAAAAGGGGAAAAATGGTTCAGTCCATGACACCTAGAGAACAGTCCAATAGTCCATCCCCTGCTCCAGATGTCACGATGATATATTTTGCATGCCTATACATTTCTTTATATCTGGAAACTAAGGCTTGTTGAGTCAGATTGACATTACATATCAGTTAATATGATCTTAGTCTAATACATCAAATCACAGCTAGAATACATTTCACCTGGTACAGAAAGACTATTACCACAAATACTATAACCTAGCTCAAGATTCAAGAATCCAAGTAATCAGTTGCTAGTTAGTTAAAAGAAGGATCCCGTAGGTGGTTTTTCTCTCTCTGACCCATTGGCTGGGTTTCAGATCTCCTGTTTTTTGTTTCAATAATAGCAGAGGTGCTTATCCAGGCATAACAGGAGGCACTAGTAATTGCATATACTCCTCCTAGTGGGGCAATAAGAAATTCTAGGACAATTCTGTTGCCTCATAATCTAGGGCTGGTCTTGACATCAGAAACACAATAATGGAAGAAATGTGGAATGAATCTAAACTCACTTTCCTGTGGTATGTGTGGTGTGTATATATATACGTAGACATATGCTATGTGAATCTCACCTTTATGGATTTCTACAAGATACTAACTAAGAAAGATGAAGTAAATAGCAGAAAAATCAAAAGGGTAGAGGAAAGTGAACAGGAGAAGAGAGGAAAGGAAGGAAAAAGGAAGTACCAAACACTGAATTTAGAACAAATTATAATCCATGTTTTTATTATTATGTCAAAATGAATCCCAATGTATATGTAACTAAAAAAATTTACAAAGCTAAAAAAGTCAAAATTAGGGGAAGCACTAATAAATTGGACATCATCAAATTTAAAGACATTTCCTCTGAAGAAAAATAATGTAGGATTATGAAATGACAGATGCTTGTTATTGCTTAAATTTGAGATGTCCCTCGCAATCTCCTGTGAGATAATGCAAGAAAGTTTAGAGGTGAAATGATTGGGTTATGAGAGTTTTAACCTAACTGGTGTATTAATGCTCTAGTAGAGATTAGCTGGGTAGTAACTGTATGCAAGTATGGTATGGCTGGAGGAGGTGGGTGTGCTTTGGGGTTATATATTCTTGGAGAGTGGAGCTATCTCTGCTCCCTGGTATTATGTTCTCAATCACTTTTTTTCTCCACACCCTTCCACCATGATTTCTGTCTCCCCAGTGGCTCACAGCAAAAGAGTTAATCATCTATGGACTGAGATGTTTGAAAATGTGAGCCACCAAACAAACTTTTTTTCACAGCAATGAAAAATCAGGTTAAAACAACATTCTACAGACCCATATTTAAACTGTAAGAGAAAAGTTATCTGTGATAATTCAAACTTATTGGAAAAATGTAGTTAACAGTTGAAATATATTTAGAAAAGAATAAATAAGTACATTTTAAGTACAAAATTAAAACAAGGAAATCAAAAGTTAATATTATTTTAAATATGAATGGATTAAAGTGATAAAATGACAGATTTGTTAAAAAAAAGTACCTTACATCATAATATGGCTTTCCAAGATCAATATCAGATAAACTTGAAGACAAGAAATATTTAGAGATGAAGAGGGCCATTACATCATTATAATACAGTCAATTTGTTAAGAAGGTGTATAACTTTTTATGAGATATGATGTGAATATAAATGATATGTTTCAAAGTAAATTAAATAATAAATAAAACTTCTACAATATGACCACACATATTGTTCATCAAAATAGTTTTGCAGGGACAGATATCATGACAATATTGCACTGTAGGAAAATTTTGACTAGAATGTGAGAGAAGAAAAGGAGAGTATATTATCTTGACATATAACAAAAATTTTAATCTTATAAATTTACTTATATATGGGGAAAAGAAAATAAAGCTGTACAGTAGTTTCTGAAAAGAATATTCATGAAAAAGGAGCCATAAAATTTAAATTAACCATTTTTACTCTTTCAAATACCAAAACACACCACATGTAAAAGTCACACAGGTGATTGGGAGATAGGGCTAATTAAACATGTTTCCCAGGGCAAGACCATGTGAAGTCTTTGCAATACTTTTAAGAAGGAGTAAAATTAACATGGTGATGTATTTATTTATTTGATTTCTTTCCTATGAGGTTATTTACACACATTATCTATCATGCATGTTTTTGACTCAGGAATTTTATTTTATTTTATTTTTTAAGAGAGAGGGACAGAGAGAGAGAGAGTCAGTTTTTATTTTGTTTTTCATGTGGCTTTTGCTGCCCCCATACTTGGTTGTGTGCGTGGTGCTGCGGTTTGAGCAAGGTGCTCCTGCGTGGCAGGCAAGTGCTGCAACCGTTGAGCCTCTGCTACAGCCTCAACTCAGGAATTTTAAATCACCAAACTTACTAAAATTTTTTGAATAAGAAATGCAAAATAATGACATATTCAATTGCATTTTATTACTTTGTAGATTATTTGGGATCAATTAAAGGCAAGAAGCAACTCAAGTTCTTCAGCTTAAAATAAAAAGCAAAGATAAAAGTACATTCAAAGGACCACACAAAACAAACCTGAGTTGCCAGTTTAATGAGTGCAAATATTCATGTAAAAGAATTTTGCATTCACATTCTGAATCAAATTCATTTCCCTCTTTTCACTCCACAGATAATCTGCCAGTTCACATTTAAATATGTGTTGTTTTGTCAGCACCACACACTTTCTATATACAATGATATTTGTGGAAAAGAAGCTAAGACATAAATGTAAGCATCAATGTGTTTTTGCTTTACTATTTGGACTTTGAGAGGGATATTAGCAGTCTAGATAGCAGTATCTGTATTTGGAATAAAAGATGATTACTGAATTGGAAATTGCTTCCTGGTGAAGAACTAAGAAATCCGAGGTGCTTGAACAAATGAGAAGAAACATTTCCTCTCCTTCACTTCTCTTCTCTTCCTTCCTTCTTCTCCTTCTCCTTCTTCTTTTTTTCCTCTCTTTCTTTCTTTGTAATAGAGAGGATGGATGTTGAGGGATCCACACTCAAATACTTATCCTGTGTTTTTTTTTTTTTTTAACAAAACCTGGAAGGAACAGTGGAAAAATGAGGCCAAACAAGAAATACCTAAACAGTTATTTTCTCAATAATCAAAGAACAGTGTGATGATACCAATCATTTTTAGGGACTTTTTCTGTCATATTTGAATTTTTCTATAATATTTCATAAATTACTTTCAGAGATGTCCAAAGATGGACTCCTATATGTTGAACAATAATGGATGGATTGTCATTAATCAGCTAAGCTCCAATACAGAATCAATGATGACTTAGCAATGAGTTTTTTTAAATAAATTCTAATCCATATAATTTTCTTTTAATTATTTAGATATTTGACAGTTCTTTGAAAAGAGTTTCTAACTGTAGTAAATCTAGAAATATATAGTGAGTGTTTGCGTTTTCTATTTATGTTGCACATATTGCTTCTAAAAAGTGAGCATTGTTATAATTTATTCTGCCAGGGAAAGGAATGCATATGATTCATAGCAGTTAAAAAGGTTGAATCACTAATTCTAAAATTCCAAAACATTTTTAATTCGATGCCATTTTTTGATGTAGAAGTCAGAGTATGATGCAACAAAAATAAAATGAGGTCTTAATAGGCTTAAACCTTAGAATTCAGAAATGTGGATTACAAGAATTCCTGTTTTTTTTATCGTAATATGCTTAACCAAAGACAAAAACTCTGATTTGTTGTAGCTTATTTTCTCTAAATAGTTTTAATTTCAACTGTCTAGTTTTCAGGAATTAATTTAATATTTAGTTTTAGTTTTGGATTTATAATTTATCTGAATCAAAGTTTAGAGAACCAGAATCCTTTTTCTTTCCTTTTCTAAAAGGAATGCACAACAGTATAATCCACACATGAATGTATTAATACAAATAGCTTAATGCAAAAATAAATATCTGATGCTGATCATGGAATGTTTACACTTTTAAAATTCTGCTTACATTCAGATTATACTTATCCAAATAGCCTTGATGTGTAATTATGAAAATTACCATACTTCAGTGTACTATAACCAATTTTTACATTTCACTAGCTTATTTGGATTGCAATGTTTATATGCAAACATCTTAGAATTAGACAAATTATTTTAGTACTACCTTTGCAACTTCTGTAAGCTTCAGGTTACATATATATTAAATAGGAGGTATAACAGTATAAAATTGTATGTTTTTTCTGAGGAATCATTATGAACGTAAAAGTGAATGTTAAAATTATATAATATGCTTAAAATTTTACTCAATATTCAATTATATTTTTGAGTTTGGGAAAAATTTTTGTGATGTAGAAAAAATTATAACAGAAATCTAAATCAGGGTAAAAGTCTAATAAACAGAAGAATGATGTGTGCGCACATATGAAGATCTTTTATCTCATTTAGAATACCATTGAATCATTTTAGCAAAAATATGTAAAATATAGTACAGAGTTTGCAACATACATAGAAATGAATGTGTGACAATGTTATACTATCTGGGAGAGAAGAAATAGAACTAAAATGTTATAAGGTTCTTATATGTTAGGTTGCATAATAATACTTAAAGATAGGTTTTACATTTTAGTGATTTTATAGCATAAACCCTAAAGCAATGAATAAAAATTTTAATTAGTGAAAGATACTAGGTATGTCACAAAACATTCTGAAACTGAATACTGCATTTAAAAATTTTTCCTGGAGGAACTAATAAATCAAAAGTGAAATTTGAGTATATATTCTTTGAAATGAAATTGAAAACATTGTCTATGGTTTGTATCTTGAATGACCCCACAGGTCCATTCATGAAAGGATTAGTCCCCAGGCTGGCACTATTGGGAAATGGTAAAACTTATAAGAAGTTATTTAGAGGTACTGCCTGGTGGGAGGTCTTTAAGTCACTGGGTGGTTGCCTTTGAAGGGGACAGTGGGACTCCTGTCCCTTCATCATCCTCCCTTTTATGTATACTTTCTCTCTAGTCCTGGAGTGAACTACTTGTTGAATGCATACAGTTTCTTAGCAAATTAGATCTTTGTCCACCAAGAAACAGTTTCATGGGAAGACTAAATAAAGGGCTTGGCTATAACATCCTTTGCTTAGATTTTAGAAAATGTCTAGTGGATCATTATTGTTCTTCATCAGTCAATCAATCAATGCTAGGAAGCTTAAGACTATTGTGCCACAGACACTTGATCTACCTAAATACTCATAATCAGATGCAGAGAAAGGACGGAATGTTCAAAGATACACAGAGTTGACCATAAAATTACACTTTTGCACTTCTGATTTTTGCTACAAGAAAATGACACAGATTTTTCTTTCTAAGGAGAATATGAGACATGGGAGGAAGAAACAAGTTTGTCTACAGCTTAGAGTCAAACCTGGTCATCTAGTTAGAGTAAGTGACTCCAGTGTAAATTGAAAGTAGGTGAGCAAGAAATAACCACTTCCGTAGGACACAGAATTTGAAGTTTGTGTTTTATGCAGCCCTGATCAGCAATCATTTCATGGAATAAAGCTGAAATCAAAATGTATTAAATTATCTGATCAGCCAAGTTTGTATTAGATAACATAAAAAAATGTGTGAGAAAGTCTCCTTGCCTTTGAGGAAATACCAATCACATCACTGATGATGTCAAAGTAACAATGCTTAATCTTATGGTGACAATGTTTATATGAAAATCACCAAAGAATTATAATTCTTTTTTATTTTATAGAGAGAAGGACAGTGAGAGAGAGAGAGAAAGAGAGAAAGAGAGAGAGGCAGAGAATATCAATTTTTACTGAGTTTTTCACATGGCTTTTGTTGCTCTGACACATAGTTGTGTCTGTGGGTGCTGGGGTTTGAACCCGTGTACTTGCGCTTTCAGGGCAAGCGCAGTAACCGCCAAGCCACAGCTCCAGCCCCCAAATTAGAATTCTTGAAGCAGATAATTCTTTTCACTCAATATTATTTAGTGATCATTTGATTTCCCTTTCTCAAAACTTCTGGTTTATCACTTCTACTGTGAATGACATGATCTTAAGAATGTAAAGATCTTACATTTCGCTACAGTTAAATGCTGATGAATACAAACCATAAGTTTTAATAAGATATGTCCCCAAAGAAAAGTGAATAAACAAAAGTTAACACAGATAAGAACATAAATCCTATTGAAATGCTGAAATAGTTAAATATACTAAAATTAGTCCACATTGTTTAATAAACAAAAATGCATTTATAAAAGTGTTTTCCACATTTTATTATCATTTATAGTAGTACATATGTAATAAATACCACATATTATGTATTATATAACTATATATATGTATACATCAATTTACATGACTCATTGCATCATTAGTTACATTATTAGTATCAAATCAAATTAAAATGCTCTATTTCAAGTATTCTATTTTTCTTTTCCATTATTTTCTTTAAATGTATGTCCAGTTTTCATCACCAATAACTGCCTATATGAATAAATAACTGAAAGTACTTTCTGACTACAAAAGGAAAATGATTTTGATGAGTTATTATGGGTATATGTAGAGATTTTTTCTAATTTTTAAATTAGATAAGAAAGGATAATTCACAATTATAGATTGCATTTGGGATATAACAATTATATTAGAAGATATTAAAAATTTATGTATCACTTTTAATTTATTAAATGACATATTAATACAACCTTAAAATGAATATTGCCTAATTTAACTTCTTAGACACTTCCATTCCTCAAAATATTTAGGCCTTTTTTGAGATTGGATAAGAAACATGGCAATGCATTGGTGTCATTTGCACAATTAATGCAGTTCTCAGGTTTCTAATGCAGTACTCATCTTTATGAATCATATATGGTACATTTATTATATTTCTTTTACTACTAAATTTTGTCATATCTCTACCCTTTTACAATGAACTACTATTAACACATTCACATAATTGGTAATTATAAATCATTAAATAATAGCCATGCAAAATACTTCAATATATCAATTAACAATTATAGGTAGAGTATTCCAAAGAAGATAATGACAATTAAAAAGTAAGATCATTTTGGAGGGAGAGGAAAAACACAAGAAAAATCAGGTTTCTTAATATTCTAAAATTTACTATAATTAATTTCCCATTCTCATGATTGGACAGCTTATTTACTACATGGATTCAGGATGATTGAAATCTTTATTAATTAATTGATATTGTCAAAATATATATCTCTTTGAATTATAAAACTTTTATATTGCTTAGTCTGAATCACTGACTAAAAACAGCTGCAGGGTAGAATATTTAAACCAAAATCAATATTGAATTGCCTGTTATTGACAAAAAAAAATACCTGTCTGATCACCACCACTCTAAGTGATGTTTTCTCCTGCTTGGTGAATGCAGCACAATGGCTGAGGATACTCACTGTCTTGGCTGCTGGAGGTCAATAGAAAAATGAAGGTAGTCAAAGAGATGCCACCATCTCCTGTGCCAGACTAGCACAATTCCAGATTTAGGTTATGTTTATGTGACATTTGTCTAATAAGCAAGGCCAAGCAGAATGATAAATGCTTTTCACTATGTCTGTGCAGAAATAGGTTTATAAACAAGCACCTGCCATAAATCACAAAAACAGTTTGTCAAAAGTAACTAGAGACTAGAT
>PVKS010038812.1:0-17677 GCA_004027875.1 Aplodontia rufa | reverse complement strand
ATGATGAGTAAAATCAGCTTAACCCAGAGATCTAAGGGTCGATTGTCTCCACTCATCTGTGGAGGTGGGGACTAGACCCTGGACAATGAGAAAGTTGGTCTAGTAGCATGAGTTAAATCCAGAGAAAATGTAATGCTTTACAATCTAATACTTTTTTAGAGTTATAATGGGAAGGGGAAGGGAGGGATAAGGAAGGGTAATTGGGGGGGGGCACTCCTGGGGATAATTGCAATATCCAGAATATATACACAATTTATACACATTTTATATTATTTGGTTAAAATCTTGTAAGGTTGTTCAAAAATAAAAAATTAAAAAAAAAATAAATAAAAGAAACACTCTGCTAACTAGGCCAGCAGTACCAGCTACTTGGGAGGCTGAGACAGGAGGACTGCTTAAATACAGTTCAAGATTAGCCCGGGCAACATAGCAAGATCCCATCTCAATAAAAAGAAATACCCTGTTACTGCCTTTTTTTTTTTTTTTAAAGAGAGAAAGAGAATCAAAATTCTTTATCTTTTCATCTGATTTTTGTTTTATGATACTTAGTTGTGTATGTGCTGCTAGGGTTTGAACCTGGGTCCTCATGCATGCCAGGCAAACGCTTTACTGCTAAACCACCGCTCCAGCCCCTGTTACTGCTTTTAATACAGCCAAGGACTGTGACCATAAAATGCTATTTTAAGTTCCTCAATGGAACAAATGGGAAAAATGTGTACAGTTTCCAACCTTCAGACTAACATTTTTCAGATATGCTAACGGTCATAAGAAGGTAATTTGATTCAGCAAATGACGGACTTCAGACTTTCAGTTTTAAGACTTCACTTGCACCGATTTAACATTTTACGTATAAATCGCTTTATTTTTGTTATTCAAGTTTCAGATATCTAAGATGTAAACTTATTTTTGAGTCGAATTGGGGTAGGGATTACCGGGGACAGAACCTAGGGCCTTTCATGTGCTAGGAAGCGCTCTACCACAGAGCAGTATTTCCAGCCCTTTTTATTTTGAAACAGTCTTGCTAAGTTGCCCAAATTGGTCCAAACTTATGATCCTCCTGCCTCAACCTCCCAATCACAGAAAGAATCCTTGGGTGATAAGATTATGGGCAAATTATTTCCTTCTTTCTGTTTCAAGAACCAACATTAAGTATTTACTGATTTTGAAAAAAACTGTCTTAAAGATTGTACTTTTCGGCATATTTTGTGTCTCCAGTTCAATAATCTTTTCAGAATGAGAATGATGAACAAAAGAAAACCTAGGAAAGTATCTAAATGTGTAAGCACTATATTCTCGGCAGGTTATTTTTTTTCCCTAATAAAAATTACTGGAGATAAAGTAAGGTACATTCCAAGCAGTTGTGTCACTGTATATACTATAGTCATATATATAAAAAATGTTCTTCATAGGTATAAGAATTATGTCACTGTATTTGAGTTTTTTTAGGAACAATATAGGACCCAGAAGAAAGGCAAGGGATCAGGGGACAGGAAGGAGATAGTGAACAAACTGTATTGCTGATTTATGTGCATCTAGAAATACGTGACAACTAATCCCATCATTATGTAAAACTATAATGCACTAATAAAAAATTTTTAAAAAATTAATGGAAAATTTGGTATTCTTTTTGATATGTAAATGGGCTGAGAGCTGAAAGCATTGGTAAGATCTGAAACAAGAATCTCATAGTTCCAAGGAAAAAGTACTATCTGCCACAAAATATACCAACTTCTAACTTAGAAGAAATGGATCCGGAAACACTGCTTTGTTGAGCAGGAAGCATCAGTCAAAATGGTCAGTTAAAAAAAAAAACTGAGAAAAAAATAAAACACAAGAGAAAAGTAGGTAATGGGAACCTAAAAACATAATTTCATAAAGAACTTAGGAGGTCAGTGGAAGACGAGGGAGGACTCTGCCACAGAGGGTGCCAGATACTTCATCCTGGAAAATGCACTCGTTAATTGGAAAAGAACAGAACCCATTTAAGAACCAGTAGAGTGAAAAGGGCAAAACAAAAGGTGTGGGGATTTGGAAGAGTGGCAGGGTGCTTGCCTAGTATGCAAGAGGCCTAGGGTTCAATCCCCAGCACTCCAACAAGAAAAAAAGCGAAATGAAATCCATCCTATTTCCCACATGGAGATAACCAATGCCAAAATTTTGGTTTATAGAGAAAGAAGCACATCTAAGAGGAATTTCTGAAAGAAGTCCAAGCATCCTGGGTTCATGTTCCTATTGGTCCAAAACACACTTCATTCCTTAGAGTGTGCCCCTGCTTCATACCAAAATCTTATGTACAAGTTCCCCTTCTT
This sequence comes from Aplodontia rufa, assembly GCA_004027875.1. Classification (NCBI taxonomy): domain Eukaryota; kingdom Metazoa; phylum Chordata; class Mammalia; order Rodentia; family Aplodontiidae; genus Aplodontia; species Aplodontia rufa. The sequence goes on along the minus strand of PVKS010038812.1, from coordinate 15,368 downwards.
GGTGAATTGTTTTGTTTCCCAATTCTTCCTCCTCCATTTGCCTTAGTGTCTTAGTAAAAATAACTTTTAAATAGTCTAAAGCAGGGCTGGAGCGATGGCTCAGCGGTTACAGTGTTTGCCTGCCATGAGCAAGTACAGGAGTTCAAACCCCAGCACCATGTACGCAACAAAGTCTCGGAGCAACAAAAGCCATGTGAAAAACTAAATAAAATTGATTCTCTCTCCTCTCTCACTGTTCCTCTCTCTTAAAAAAAAAAAATCTAAAGCAGCTTGTGGATTCATCAAAAGTGCAGAGTGGTGCTGGGTGTGCATCCTTGATTAGGATGCACAAGACCCAGGCACCGCCCTCCACCCCCCCACCCCAGACACACCCACCCACACACACATACAAAACACCACAGTAGTACCTGTTTCTACAGAACAGAGAAAACAAAAAGCACATTTCTGGTGACTATGAGGCACTGGAATAGGAGGGAACCTGGGAAGGAGGCAGTGGAGGACTAATGGCTCCAGCCCCACTCCATGGATAGGACTCCTATGGAACCTATAGCACTGCAGTGAATCACCGAATTTTGGCAACAAATCTTAAACTTCTCCTTAAACAAAGAGTTAAAAGGCAAGGCTGACCCTTATGGCACTTAAAGATAAATATGCAAAGAGCTGAATGTTGAGCTTCTGAAAAGACTGAAAGAAATTTACAAGTAATTTATTTCTTCTTGTTTGATATACAGATATTATTGTGCTGCTGTCTTCCATGACAGAATATAAAAGCTTGGTAACTTCTACCCTTAAGTGTTTACCTCTTACTCTCTTTCCAAGTATCCCCATTAAAATGATCTTTTTAAAAAAAGTGTAAAACCAAGAATGAGCAGACATGAGAGAAGACTTCAGCAGATGAAGGATATTTCAATTAATTTCTACAGACAGACAGTAAGCTTTAAATGTGGACTTGGTGGCTCAGTGGTTGCAGCACTTGCCTGACATGCATGAGGACCTGGGTTCAAACCCCAGCACCAAATATACAACTAAGTGTTGGAGAAATAAAGGCCAGATGAAAAAATAAAATCCATTCCTTCTCTCTCTCCCTCTCACTCTTTCTTTTTCTTTTTTAATGAACATGGAATGTTTTGCCATCTTTGCAGGTCTTTAATTTCCTTCTTCAGAATTAATTAAAATGGCCATTCTGCCAAAAGTGCTAAACAAATTAGTGCAATCCCCATCAAGATACCAATGTCATCCTTTACCGATATAGAAAAAAGCAATTCTCAAATTCATTGGGAATAACAAGAAACCCAGAATAGTCAAAACATTATTTAGCAAGAAAGATGAAACTGGTGGTTTCTCAATACCAGATCTAAAATTATACCATAGAGCTGCAATAACAAAAACAGCATAGTATTGGTATCAAAATAGGCATTAAGACCAACGAAACAGAAAGCTCTGAGTCAAACCCACAAATCTTTAAACATCTATCATTTGATAAAGGGGATCAAAATATAGCATGGAGGAACGACAGCCTATTCAATAAATGGTGCTGGACAAACTAGACAGCCACTTGTAGAAAGTTGAAATTAGATTCTTGTCTCTCATCCTGCACTAAAATCAAATCGAAATGGATCAAGGATCTAGGAATTAAACCAGTTACCTACAACTGCTAGAAGAAAAATTAGGAGCAACACTCCAGCATATGGGAGCAGCAAAAGAATTAAAATCAAGAATCAACAAGTGGGATGCCATTAAACTAAATAGCTTTTGCTCAGCCAAGGAATTGGTTAAAACTGTCAAGAGAACCTGCAGAATGGGAAATAATCATAGCCTGTGATTCCTCCAAGAGGGAACTAATATCCAAAATTTACAAAGTACTAAAAAAACTTAATATCAAAAACACAAACAATCCAATCAATAAATGGACCAGACAGCAAAACAGAAACTTCTCAACAGGGGAAATTGAGCAAGCCAATGAAAACATTAGAAAAGTGTTCCAAATCACTAGTAAGCAGAGAAATGCAAATCAGAACTATGTTAAGATTTCACCTCACTCCAGTGAGATTGGCAAAGATGCAGAATATAATAAGTAGCAGATGCTGGAGGGACTGCAGGGAGATAGGAATATTAACACACTGTTGGTGGAACTGCAGACTGGTACAGCTGATCTGGAAAGCAGTATGAAGACTACTCAAAAAATTAGGAATAGATCTATCATACAACCCTCTTCTGATATTTTCCCAGAAGAGCTAGAATCAGTACATTACAGTGACGCAGCAAATTAATGTTCATAACAGTTCAATTTACAATAGCTAAATTATGGAATCAACCGAGATGCCCTTCACTGGATGAATGAGGCCAAAAGCTGTGGTACATATACTATAGAGTTCTACTCAGCTATTAGGAACAGTAATATTACAGCCTTTGAAGGTAAATGGATGGCAATGAAGAAATTATGCTGAGCAAAATTAGCCAAACCCAGAAACTCAAGGGTCAAATGTTTTCCCTCACTTGTGAAGAGGCTCAAGCAAAATCCAGGTTTGGGTGAAAGGCGGTCAAGCTCATGTACTAGACCCACCAAAGTAGAAGCAACACATATTCTAGGGGAACCATAGATATGCTATGGGGAGGCAGGGAAGAGGCAGAAAGACGGTAGAGGGAGAGATGATCGGGAGGGATCTAGGGGGGAAATCAACAGTGCAGCTTACTCTTTACTCCCCTGAGAAGCCAAATAATACTTATAAAATCGTTAAAAAAAAAACTTGAAAAGTCAAAAAATATTTATAATCGAAAGGAAATCATTAGAAGAAAGTGACCAGAGTGTGGAAGTATATGAGGGAGGGGGGAATTCCTGGGGAGAGATATTGGCCAAATTCTATAGTTATACTACATACAAGTAGAACTATGTAGCAATGAATCCCATCATTACATTATGTACAACCATAATGCACCAATAAAAAATGTGGAAAAATAAAAACCCTGCCCTTGTGGAATTTATATTGTAGTGGTGAGACAAGCAATCAGAGTATATAATGTGCTAAATGGTGATAAATGCTCCTGAGAAACACAAAGCAGGAATTTACTTACTTATTTTTAGAGAGGGAGAGAGAAAGAATAAATTTCATTTGTTTTTTCATCTGACTTTTGTTTTTCCAACACTTAGCTGTGTATGTGGTGCTGGGGTTTGAACCCCAGTCCCTGCACATGCCAGGCAAGGGCTTTTTTTCTTTATCTTTTTTTTTTTTTTTTTCAGGGCTGAGGACCAAACTCAGCACGTGCTAGGCAAGCACTCTGCCACTGCGCTAAATCCCCAACCCCCAGGGGCCTGTATTTTTGAAGTCACTTCACTGAGATGACTTTATGCAGAAGGATCTGAGAGAGCAAGTCATTGGATACCTGAGGCAAGATGTGGGTAAAGAAGTACAGGAGGAAAAAACCCCAATCACCTGGAGGAAATGGAATCTAGGCAGAAAACAGAGAAAATCTAAAAAACCACAATTGGCCTTTTGTAAACCTATCACATCTGTGTAACAAGAATGAATATTATTTAAAAAAAAAAAGGCTAAAAAAAAAAGATGGCAGAAAACAAGAGAAATGGAACAAGGAAATGTCCCAGAACTGAAGGAAACGAATTAAAGGGCTCACCAATAACCCAGCACAATAGATGGTGAAAGATGCAGCATGGCACACCATTCTGAAACTGCAGAACATCATGGATAAAGAATATCAAAGCTCCCAAGGAGGGAGAGAGAAAACACAACACATTCACATAAAAAGTACTTGAACTACAAGACCTCTAAAGCAATTACAACACCAGAAAACAGTACTGCAATGCCTTCAATGCTGAGGGAAAATTATTTTAAACTTTGAATTTTATAACCTGCTGAACCATCAAACCAGTGTGTGGGCAAAATAAAGTCATTCAAATACTTGTCAGGAAAGGACTGGAGCATGTGCTTCAAGAAAACGAAGTTCCCCCCTCACAGGAAGGAGGTGAGAGAAGGGTAGGGCGGTTCTAGAACATTTAGGTGGCAGTGCCTGAGAGGAACAATAAAACTGGGAGGGAGGAAGAGGCAAGAGTCCAATAAACAAACGAACACACCAGGCGGTACATTTGCACACAATGTTACTGATTAAGAATATGACAAATGGGGCTGGAGCAGTGGCTCAGTGGTTACTGTGCTTCCCTGGCATTCGCAAATATGTGAGTTCAAACCCCAGCACCACATATACAACGAAGTCTCAGAGCAACGAAAGCCATTTGAAAAACTGAATCAAAATTGATTCTGTCTCTCTCACTGTCCTTTCTTTCTCAAAAAAAAAAAAAAAAGTGTGACAAATATGTTGGCACACTTGGGAAAAAATTAACAGTAGGTCCGTGAAAAACACAGGTACAGGGCAACCAAAACTGGAGGAGCACAGCTGTAACAGGTCATCTGGCTCAACAGTGAACAATGTTTGGCAGAGGTATAAATACACAAAAGTTCCCATTTTAGCCAAAGACGATAATACAGTTATGTGGAGGAAAGAGCATGGGAAAAGGCAGGGAAGTGGTCAGGTGGATGAACCACATAGGTCCATGTCCACTGCAGGAACTCAACAGGCCCAACATGAGGGAGAAAATAACGATTAATGTATCAAATGATTTATTTATTACTTATTAAAGTATCAGGGATTGAACCCAGAAGTGCTTAACCACTAAGCCACATCCTCAGTCTATATTTTTATTTTGATTTTGAGACAGGGTCTTCCTAAGTTGCTTAGGGCCTCGCTTACTTGTTGAGCTGGCCTTGAACTTGCAATCCCCCTGCCTCAGCCTCCTAAACTTCTGGGATTACGGGCGTGCACTGCATTTGAATCATCTATCAAATGATCTAGAAATATGAAGATCATGCCAGAGGAAAGAGGAAAATAACTGACTGGCTGTCTCTAAAGAATGGAACTATAAGGTAGGGAGAGAAGGTTGAGAAGTTTTTTTCCCCATTATAAGTCTTTCAGTACTATATGACTTTAAAAATCATATACATGTATTTGATTTTTAAAAGGGCAAACAAAAAGGCAAAACAGCAATATTTAAAACTGGCCTTGCCTCTTTACACATTTTTTAGTAAACTTTTGTCTAATATAGCCTCAAGTGAAAGAACTTAGCCTAGGCCTTCAGAGTGGTTTTTGGGCAGGTGAGAGGGAGGGAAATTGATTCCTGGGTTCCAGTTCACCATTTACTGAATCAAAGTCTTCATAACAATGTTCTGATAATCTGTAGATTTACAATCACCCCTAGTGATTCTTTTTTTTTCTTTTTCTTTTTCTTTTTTTTTGGTACTGAAGATTGAACTCAGGCACTTTACCACTGAGCTGCATCCACCCCTTATTTTAAGATACAGACTAAGTTGCTGAGGCTGGCCTTAAACTTGGGATCCTCCTGGCCTCAGTCTCCCTAGTCCCTGGGATTATAGGTGTGTACCACCATGCCAGCCATTTGATTTTAATCATCAAGCAGGATGGGAAATGTTGACTAGCACATTAGAATCAGTAAACTCTGCATAGATCTGGTTTTCTAAATAAGTTTGCAGTTCAACTCTCCTATCACCTATTGGAATTTATTTTCATCAGATTAACAGTATCAGTAGGAGACACTTAAGTGCCCATCATTAACAATTAAATGCAAAGATCTGTGCCTTTCACTTATTCATTCCAATTTTCAAATGAGGAAGAAAATAAATTTATCTTACTTAAGTAACTGTCACAAATATTTAATTTCTCTACATCCTGATATCTTCTGACTTTTATCCAACCTCAATTTTCCACTGTTTTTATGTTCTGGAAACCATGTCTACCCTTCAAGTGTATACTCATTTTCCCATATGATTACTTGATCATCTTTATTTATGTAACACATAGCTCTCTGCAGTTTTTAAAACAATGACCTATAGTCATGATATGCTACTGATTACTAATGTGAGTCCAGACTACATGCTAGTCACCACATATATTTATCTTGTTACTTACCACAGCAATCTTATTAGATAAGTATTATTAATTTCATTATACATACAGAGAAACTGAGGCTGGAAAGCTTAAATGCCTGTAAATGACAAGATCCCCAATGCAAATCAGTCTTTTTTCAAAGCTCATGACTTTCCTAGATACCAAATTATTTATTTCCAATAAGCACTGGAATTTCAGGATCATCTAGTTGTTCAATTTGCCCTTTTCTGAGTGAGAAAATTAAGGTCCAAAACTTTGAAGCAAATCAGTAACAGAAATAAAATAAGTTCCTCATCTCTTGACTCTTAGTCCACTGATGATTTATCTCACAAATATTTACGCACCTGGTGCACTATGTACTGAGAATAGCCAATATTTCATGACAGTGTGCTAGGATCTACAAGAATGCTTCAATATGCATTAATTTACTTAATCTTCAAGTAGTCCTAAAGTACATCACCCACATTTTACAATTTAAAAATACTAAAGTGGTGGTGGGGGGTTACTAAAGTGGGCTAGCGTGGTATGGAGGGTGTAGCTCAGTGGTTCAGCACATGCTTAGCTTGTGGAAGGCCCTGGGTTCCATGTCTCACACCCTCCCTCCAAATTAAAATGCTAAAGTGAGAGAGGATACGTAACCTTCCTAAGGATAGTTAGCAAGTGGTCTCTGCTACTAGGATTTGAAACACAGTATGTCAGACTTCAAGGTGCAAGCTTTTAGCCACTATGTTCTATCATTCATAAGGTTTAGAAACATGTCTCTTTTGTATGCCCATTTGGTATTATTATTCTAACCAAAAGTGTACGTATAGGGGCTGGAGCAGTGGCTCAGTGGTTTCGGCGCTTGCCTGGCAAGCACGAGGACCTGGGTTCAAACCCCAGCACCACGTACACAACTGAGTGTTGGAGCAATGAAGGCCATGTGAAGAACTAAATGGAGTTGTATCTCTCTTTCTGTCTCTCTTGCTGTCCCTCTCTCTAAAAAAAAAAAAAAAAAAAAAAAGACTGGCCTTGTGTTGGTTAACTGTAGAAGCTAGCTGATGGGTGTATGTGAGTTTGTCAGAGTATCTTCTCTACTTCTATAAATGTTTGGAGATTTCCACAACTCAGCAACAACAACAACAAAAAATGGTGATAAAAAAGACAGGAGAAAAACTAATATTTACATATTTGGGAAACAGAAACTATGAATGATTTCTTCCCACACTGTTTTTTCCATTTTTCATGTTTTCTTTAAGTATTGTTTTTATAATAGCATGAAATAAATCACTTAAATTCACAATCAGTATAGTAGAGAGAAGAGAATGGGGTGGGAGGAAGAGAAAGGGGAAATACTAGGGACTGAATTAGAACAAGGTATACTCCATGCTTTTACAATTATGCCATTGTGTATTCTATTGTCATGTAAAACTAAAAGCAACCAATGAAAATGAAAAAATATGTAAATAATTATGGCTCAGAAGGTTGAGGCAGGAGGATTCCAAGTTCAAAGCCAGACTCAGCCCTAAGCTTAGTAAGACCCTGTCTCAAGAAAACATGGTGGGGGAGTGGCTGGTGAGGTGGCTCTGTGATAAAGCACCCCTGGGTACAATCCCTTACACCAAAAAAATAAAAATAAAAAGTCACACATTTCTCATTTGGTTGTCTTTGATTCTGGATATCCTTTCTCTTCTTTAAATAGGTAGACCAAAACTATACTCACTCTAACAGCGTCAAAACATCATGGTAAAAGCATTTCTTTTCTCTTCACCGATTAACTATTATTCACACACTTTTAGAAAGGTTACTGTGTAAGGACAAGTATGTTCTTTAGACATTAACTAGTCAACAGGAGAAAGGTGAATAAGCAAGAAAGTAAGATTAGAGACTGGGTTTAACAAAAATACTATTCACAGCAAGGCAGAGTTTGGGACAAAGACCTTAAATATGCAAAGCTGACTTTCCTAATGGTCAGACAGGTCTTCTTTCCTAAGATACATCTTAGGGTAGGGATGTATCTCCTTGGTCTTGGTGCTGCCATATGGGGCCTATGGACTGCTATAGCTCCCAGGCCAGCTCCTTCTGTGGGTCAATGCCAGCTTTCCCCAGCAATACAACAATGATTTCCATATGTGCCATGTGCCATGAAATGTGCCAATGCTAAATTCATTCAAGATAAATCTGAAAGAAATTCCACTTGTTAGTCAAAAGAAAAGTATCGAAGTGTCACTGGAAAACCTTCACAGAAGAGAAGCTTAGAGTTGTAAGGATTTTAAACTTTTAAGTGACAAAAACTGAAACCCAAATTATTTGTTCAAGTTCACAGAAGCTGAACTGCGACTAGTCCCCAGATCTGCTTGTTCCCAAGGACTGTACACCTCCAGAGAATTCCTGCTGATTGCTTCTTTAATTTCTTTAAAACCATAAAACACTGTCCAAGTACTTCCTGCTTTTCAGGAAAATAGGATCTCTGGTTAATCTGCAACTAGGAACTCACCATTTGAGGGGTTGCAATTTAACTTTATGCCATTAATCAACCTTATGTTTATGATACTTAAATTCAAGTTCCTTTTTTAGTCCTTATTGTTGTTGCACAGAGTGAGAAAAAAGTCTTAAAAAATCAAGTTCTTTGTGTAGTTACTTTGAGGGCACATATGATGACATATCAAAATCTATGTAGTTGTATCTACCCGTAGGAATGAGGAGCCATTAACAGATCTCCTTTCCTGTACTGAGAAAACAGTTCAGACAATAGTAGTCCCCAACCAAAATGACAATGAGAGACTGATGCAGAAGTAGAAAAATGACTAAAATATCAATTGAATGAAGAAGAGGAAGGAGGCAATACAGAGATGAAAAAAAATGGTTGCTGGGCACAGTGATATACCATATTCAAATTATTTGGGAGGTTGAGGGAGAAAGATCACAAGTTTGAAGCCAGCCTCATCAACTTTGTATGACCTGTTTAAAAAAAAAAAAAAGGCTCAGGATGAGGCTCAAGGTAGACCACACCTGGGCTCAATCCTTAGTATCACAGACACCCTACCCCCAAAAAAAGACAGACATGATATTTGCATACATTATTTATACTCTGAGAACAGCTCTGCTTTAAATCACCAAGTAACCTTAAGGGATAAACATTAAAGAAGTTGTAACTTCTCTACCCAAGTTGGCTAAAGCTGTAGGTTGGTAACAAAAACTTTGAATTAATTTTCTTACAACGTTTCTACAAGAAAAACAGAGAAGAAAAGAAAAAAGGAAACAAAAGTTCCTTCTCCAGAAAAAAAAATGATCAGTGTTTTTATTCTTCAGATACTACAGTGTGCCTTGGGCTATCCTGAAACCTAAGAACACAAGCTGTGTGTCAACAAGCAATGACATCTGTGTTGGTTCTTTATTTTGTTTCCTGCCACAGGAATGCCAATTCTTCAACAATTGTTTCTGGAATGCCATAAGGAAAGGTAAAGGCAGAAAGAGTCTCCTAGTACCTTCCTGCAAACCATAACAGTCTTGTATTCAGAACAGGTTTGTAATTAATGTAATGAAATTAATTTATTATTCAAAGAGAGGAACAGCAAAAGAGCGAGAGAATGAGAATCAATTTTATTTAGTTTCTCATGTGGCTTTCTTTGCTCTGACATTTTGTTGTGTACATGGTGCTGGGGTTTGAACCTGTGTCCTTCCACATGCCAGGCAAGCACTGTAACTGCTGAGCCAATGATATTAATTTAAATTCTAATGTCCAAATTTCAGGGCCCTTGGAATTTGGGGGCTTCATGTAACTAAAGTAACAAGTGATGTGCAACAGTTTAGTAAAATTAGAACCTGGGTCTGGAGCATATGCGTAAAAGTCACCAGCAGTTTTTAGGATGGAATTTCTCAAGATTTATTGAACTATGTCCTAACTGAATTCACAGGGGAAAAACAAAACAAAAGACCAACAAAAGAGGAGGAAATACAGGTTGTTTCAAAAATTTCCCTTTGAATTTATATCCAGATCATCTATCTTATCACAGAAACACAAAAGTCTTCTTCCACCCACTTTACAAATATATTTACCCCTACCCTTTACTCTTCAGAGCCAAAACTAACAGAAATAAGACAATTCAAAATGTTCAGAAACACCTAGCATGTCCATGATGCACTATAGCCATCTAATAAATATTTGTGAGCTAACTACCCGTCAGGTATGGGGGAGAGTATTCAAGGCACTCACAAATCAACAGTAGCTGCCAACAGTGTATCTTGACCTGCATAACTCAATCGATTCAAATTCAAAGGACAGTAATCTGTGGGGCAGGAAGACCACTTGAATGGGGCACAACCTCATTACTGCTAGTCACCTAGACTGTAGTATCCCAGATAGCTTCCCTGTTACCAAATCCATTCCTTTTCAATCTGCCCTGCATTTTGACAGGTTCATTTCCAGAATTCTACTTTCAAGGAGTCTCTCAGTTAGCTTCAAAGACTCTGCTACCTACCATATATAAACTCTTCTTCAACTTAAAAGTCTTCTTTAGGCTACCTCCATCTGTTCAACTGTTTTGTGCTCAATGTAACTCCCTTCTGCCAATCTCTTTTGCAGGGCAAGGACTTAATCTACCTAATCCAAGTCCTATTCTCTAACTCCCCAGGCAAACCTTCTGCTATCTTTCTATCGTCACTACAGTTCCATTAGTTTTCGACATCCTTTTGGAGCTCCGCATTAACTTTCTTCTTAAATGACACGCAAATCTCAAGGTATTTTTAAGACTATTATACCAAACAGATGTTCGTCTTCCTAGCCGTCCCTTAAGTGAAATCAGAGGAAGTCGCTTGCAGTTCCGGCATGGCAGTCCCAACCCTGTACCTTGTAAGAAGGTGAAAACGTTTGGAGCAGTTGCAAACTAAGGAGGGGAAAAAAATAAAGGCAGAACGGATGGTTGGTGCTCCGTACTTTCGGTCTTCTCTGGGAGAAGTAGGGACTGTAAGCAGGAGACATCAAGGAACGAATTCTTGAGGAGGACAGAAAGAAACCCGGGGCACTCCCTACACAGAAAATACGAGCTAGGAGGTCTGGAAAAAGGAAGGGGCCATCATCTTTGGAAGAGGAGAGGGCAGGTGACAACAAGAACAAAGAGATAAGGAGTCGTAAAGTGTGGGGTGAAGATGCTAGAGATCCAGGCATCTCCGGAGGTAGCGCTCAGGACACGAGAGGGGACACGCCGCGTCCCCGCCAGGATGCGGTTGCCAAGAGGGACGAAGTAGGTGCCCGGGAAGGCTGTGGGGCAAGCGCCTATGGATCTTCGCTTCTAAGAGGGCGCGGGGGCGGACAAGTGTTTTTGACTGAGAAACGCTTGCCAAGGCCGTGTTCTCCAAGAGTGGAGATCTTGGGAACGCTGAAAACGTTGAGCCACCAGCATTCCCCAGCCCCAGCCCGGCTTTCCTATCTACTCACCGCGTCTCCTCCAAACGCCACCGCTCCAGCTGCAGCTACCGGCCGGCGCAGCCGCACAGAGCGCGCACCGCCCACGTGACATGCAGGGCCCGCCCACTCCACGTGGTTGCAAATCGCCTCTTCCCTGGCAAGATGGCGGCGCCCAGCTGCAGGCGGCCTAGCTTCTGGCTCCGGGCTGCTGGTCCGCGTTTGGGGATTCCCTTCACCCTTGGTTCAAAGTCATTTTGTTCCCCCGCTGCTTCTACTAGGCCCCTGAATGCCCAGAGATTAGCGGAGAGGCTGCGAGCCCGGAAACGGGAAGAAGAGGCAAAGAAGCAGGTGAGTATGGAAGGACTACAACTCCCAAGAGGCAATGCGCAGTGGTTTCCCAGGCGAGGTAAGAGGGTCTTAGCCCGCACGTAAGGTTAAGGATTTAGGGTGGGAGAATGGAGAGAGCGCGGAGGGGAAGAACTAGTTGGGTCACGTTGCCTTCCGGTGGGCTGGGTCTTAGATACTGCCGGGCTCAGATCTAAACCTGGGGTGTGTAGGCAGGTAAGATAAGACACTTATGCATGTTCTCAAATTACTGAGGAAGGCATAAATCTAATACAGACATGCAGACATTCCTTATCTAGCGTCTTACCATTATTGAAGACCTTCCCCTCTGCTTCCCCTGCTACTACTCACCAGGCATGGCCACCGTTCCTTCTGTCCCCGTAGATACCTACAAACCCAGTTCTGCGGAGAGTGCGAGAACTAGTGCGCTTCACACAGCAGCTGCAGCGAGTTCACCCTAATGTCCTTGCAAAAGCCCTGAGCCGAGGGATTCTGTACCAGGACAAGGACCTTGTGGTTATCAATAAGCCCTACGGCCTCCCGGTCCATGGTAAGAAACGTGGGTAAGGGAGAGGGACCCGTTACTGCTTTCTGTACAACTAGGGGCAACTCCGAAGCATGACGTGTGAGGCACACTTGCATTCAAATGAATTAAACCTTTGTAGTAGTATCCTTTGTAAGGTACTACCAAGGAGACAGACGTAAATAAGATAATCCCATTTCCAAACATCTGACAGCAGGCATGCCTGGAATGTTGTGTGCAGACAACCACAGGGGTAACTGTAGAAAAATACAAAGAATGTGTGTTCTTAGTCTTCAGGTTATTTTCCATCAAACCTGGGAAGGACAGGTGCAGTAGCAAGTGCCAGTAATATCAGATACTGAAGGCTGAAGCAGAAGGATTGGGAGTTCTAGGCCAACCCCTGCAAAAATAAAAAGGGACGGGGAGACTCACCTGTCATCCCAGCCAGCTAGGAAGGTGTATCACAAATACAAAGCCAGCCACAGCAATTTAGCAGTACCCTAAGTGACTTAGTGAGACCCTGTCTCATAATCAAAAAATAAAAAGGGCTGGGAAAGTGACTCATGGTTAAGTGCCCCTGGGTTCCATCCCTGGTACAAAAACAAATAAACTCACATACAAAACTGGGAAAGAGGGCTGGAGTGGTGTCTCCTGGTTATGGAGTTTGCCCTGCACGTTCGAGTACACAGGTTCAAACCCCAGCACCAGGTATACCCCAGCAACAAAAGCCATGTGAAAAACTAAATAAAAAATTAATTCTCTCTCTCTCGCTGTCCTCTCTTAAACAAAAATAATGAAGAATACATAAAAAGGTGTGCATTCAGTGTCTGCAACTTAATGGACATTCAGATGTCTTTAAAATGAATGTTGAATGTAGTGATAAGGACCAGCTGAAGTCAGAGAAGATTGATAGGGAGAAATGCATCTGTGAAAGAGTTGGAGAGGGAGAAAATGTTTTTTTCTAGAAGAAGGTAATGCTTTTGAGGAGGTATGGAGAAAGTTGTGCATGAGACAAAGCAGACATTGTCAGGTGCTTTACATGATTTTTTTTTCTCTTAGTTCTCTTGCTTTACCATTCCTTGGTGAGATTATTTTCCAGATAATTACCTTGTTTTTTTTTTCATGAGAAGACAAAATTGGAAATCTAATCTATCTGATGTCAAACGGGTAGTTAGGTGAATACAGAGTAGAATCAGGAATGTGTAATCTCAGCACCCATCTTCTTACCACTCTTCTGTAATGTTTAGGAAAGCCTCATAGTCCTGCAAAGTATGTCCCGGAGAAAGCCACATAGTCTAGGATAGTGTTTCTCAAACTTTATGTGCTTCTGAGTCACTTGGGCAGCTTGTTTAAAGGCAGATTCTGACTTAGCCTGTGTTGGGGGCCTTAGATTCATTTACAGCAAGTGAGATCTCTGGGCATACTGAGGTTGCTAGTCACTGCTACACTTCAGTTGTACAACTCTAGAAAGCACTGACAGTTTTTGCAGTAAAAGTGAGGACTTTTCTCCTCAGAAGAGTTCTTTGGTGAAAGTTCTTAAACCTCTGGCTTTTCTCGTAGGTGGTCCTGGAGTCCAGCTTTGCATCAGTGATGTACTGCCTATCCTGGCAAAGATGCTTCGCAGCCACAAGGCAGAGCCGTTGCATCTGTGCCACAGGTTAGACAAGGAAACCACAGGCGTAATGGTGTTGGCTTGGGAGAAGGATGTGGCACATCAAGTCCAAGAGCTGTTCAGAACCCGTCAGGTGGCAAAGAAGTACTGGTATGAGGACCGTTGATGGCAGTAGGGGTGGTGTAAATAGAGGTATCTCTCATTGTTCACCCATCATACAGCAAGCACTGTTAGTAGAAGGCACTGCACTAACACCCGTGAGGATATAAGAAATATTTGAAACAGATTTGGTGCTTAGAATATTAAGAGTCTGATAAAATAGTGGTTTTTGATTATGGTTGTACATCAAAATTATCAAAATTAATTATATAGGAAATATGTGATTTCATTCTTGGTTGAAATAGTGAAACAACAAAGATAAAAAACAAAAAGCCTCTGGAGTCCCCACTCTGCCATTCTAGTCCCTTCCCTTGAGGTAGCAATCACTGTAATCTGTTTGATTTTTTATTCCTCTGTTCCTTACTTAACTAGTTTATACATGTTTAGTATATATATAGTATTTGTGTACCTACACACACATTTATACATATCATGTATTTATCATACATATACATGCTTGTATCACACATATAGACACACATCATTCGTATATACATTTCTCACATTATACAATTTGCATTCTACTTCGCCCCCACACACATTAGTGCAAATAGGTCTACCTCTTTTTTTTTTAATAGGAAAAAGATGTATAAGCCAAAAAAAAAAAGAGAAACCCTTCGTTCTGCATCTCTACAATTCCCTTTCCCAGAACAATTACTGTTACCAGTATTTTGTGTAAACTTCAAGAGGTATAGTGCGCATATTATCGTAAGGCAGCCTATTTACAAACTGCTTTGCAATCTGCTGATTTCATTTGAAGCACTTGGAGATCGTTTTGTGTTTTACATTTAGAGCTATCTCTTTTGTAGTGGCTCTGTAGTATTTTACTGTATGGATAGATGTTTAAATAATTTTTCATTTTTTCCGAGCTTATTGCAAAGAATATGTGAATATATCTTAGTTCATTTTTTTGTTGCTATAAGAATTCCTGAGCCTAGGTAATTTATAAAGGAAAGAGGTTTATTTTGGCTTACAGTTCTGGAGGCTAGGAAGTCCAAGGGTATGATGTTGGTGTGGTGCTTCAACTCATGGTAGAAAGTGGAAGGGCAATTGGGCCTGTGTGGAAGAGAAGAAACAGGGAGGGCTGCCTTGCTTTATAATAGTCTGCACATGTGGTAATGATCCAGTTCCTTGAGCAAGAACTCGTTCTAACAAGAATTTGCTCAGTCCCATTAGAGCAGCATTCATCCTTCTTAACATCCTAATCACCTCTTAAAAGTGCCTACCTCGTGGAGCTGGAGAGGTGGCTCAGTGGTAGAGCTTTTGCCTGGCATGTATGAGGACCTGGGTTCAATCCCCAGCATCACATACACAACTAAGTGGAGGAAAAACAAAAATCAGATGAAAAAAGTTAAAAAAAAAAAAAAAAA
>PVKS010038811.1:0-10353 GCA_004027875.1 Aplodontia rufa | reverse complement strand
AAAGGAGAAGGAGAAGGAGGGGAAGGGGAAGGAGAAGGAGGAGGGGAAGGGGAAGGAGAAGGAGGAGGATGAAGAAGAAGAAGAAAAGAAGAAGGAGGAGGAGGAGGAGGAAGAGAAAGGAGAAGGAGGAGCAAGAGAAAGGAGAAGGAGAAGGAGGGGAAGGAGAAGGGGAAGGAGGAGGAGGAGGAGGACTCTATCCTTTGTCTGTTTGAGTAAGACACTGATAATTCTTCATCTTTGAACTTTGTAGTTTAAACACTATCTGACATCATTCTGCACTTAAGAGTCTCAGACTTAAATTCCCAGTTAACTTAGTGGAGAGGATTTTGAATGTTTCAAACACAAAGAAATCATGTCCGTCATAGGTGCTATGTATGACAATTACTCTTGTCCATGTTGTGGGGTCCACTTATCAATGCATAGTGAGACCACCAGAGACCAAACTAGAAAAATAAAATTGATTTTGGGAAAAGAAAAAACAAAACAGGAGAAACAGGCTGCTGTACCAGAGCTACTGCTCCGAAGCAAAGGTGGGAGAGCACCTCAAGTAGGCTATTTCTAAAAGAACATTTTGGCAGGCTTACAAACGGGTTCACAAAAAGGGTCTTTCTCTAAGAAAGGCAAGCAGCCAGGTTTAGTTTATCTATTTCAAGTCATACGAGAAAGTTAGCAGGACGGGCTAGGAGGGGAACCAGACTATCCATATCTGAAACTGGGAGCTTATGGGAGCCTCCGCAAGGATGGGCTCCTTCACAGAAATGGTCGCGATGACCTGGGCTCAGGTCCACGTTATTTTGTCTCGGGTATTTCTATCCATTTGCCACAGTGAGTAGAACTCAATTTTGGCAGGCTCAATCTTAAGTAAATATATTTGCTTTACATCAGGGGAGTCTCTACTTTTTTATGTTCATGGGTATTGAGCTATCACAGTGTTTCCAGAAATATGGACAATTAGAAGTTTATGAAAATAAAAATATAGTTTCAAAAATGAAAATAAAATTGTCCATCGAATTACAGTCACAGGTCACAGTGATGGGCACACATTCTGAGAAGTATATTCACTTTTCATGTGTGAGCATCGCAGAGCATACTCACACAAATTAAGGCAATAGTCGATAAGGATTATCGCATCTCAGAGTACGTATAAAAGTCGTTAGTCTGAGCGGTTAACATGATATGAAGATCTTGCTTTCAAGTGAGTTTCCCTCAATCCCTGTAAGTCCGTAGAAAAAAGAGTTCCAACCTCTGATGTGCAATGCATTTCAAGTTCTGCATGGAAAGCTTCCGAGGGACCATGCAGGCTGTCCCACGTGATACCGGTAGCACGTGGTAATTCGAAAGCAGAGTTCTAAGTGCCTGGTGCAGTAATCATATGTATGATTTCCAAGGTGATTGACAATGAGAGCTTTTTTTTTAAGTGTGAGACCATGGCAGTTTGGGCTGAGAGTAAGTCATGCGTCGGTCATGAGGCTCTGTGTGCTTCTCAGTTGCATTCATACGTGTACAGAATGCAAGGTCAAAAATTCTAACCGAAACCTTTAGTGCATTTCAGACATGATTATTAAGCATCTGTGAAATAATTACTCCACAGAACAGCTCTGTGCTGACAATTAGTTTGAAGGATTGTATTTATTGCTCCTCACCATAGCTGCTTTGAGTCTAGCAACTTCCCTCCCATTAGCAACCCAGTCCTGAATCTTCCGACCCTTCTAAGCTCATCGAGAGCCTGGCATATGAAAAGCCCGTTGTCATGAAAAGACACAGCAAAGGACAAATGTGTAAGATGAGAATAGAGCCAGGCTCGTTAGTATGAGGAGGTGCTCAATCATTTCATTAGAATTAGGTTTCTGGGTTTAAGTGTTTGACACATATTTATTGCAATTAATTTCAATTAGGGAAAACAAGTGTAAATGGATGTGTAGGCATAAAGTTAGCAGGAAGCTCGTCTGAGATCATTAGACATGATATTCATGTATAACTATTAGTAGAACTAGTAGACGGTGAATCCGTCGTTCTCCAGAATAACTTCCATTGGGTAGAAGTCACGGGGTGGCAATCCTCAAATTAAATATGCCATTAAGGATTCTAATTAATTTTGACATGCAGATGCGGCAGTTTCTTTTTGCCTCAGTTAAGAAAATTAATAATGCATAAGAATGACTGAAACCAACTAAACCACACATCTCTCCATTTCCTTCCTCTCCTCTCCTCTGCAGTGCAGAGACGGGAGGCAGAGACTAGCAGACAATTTGGAGGCCGATCTTGGTCATGAACATTCAAGGTAGGCTCTCAGAAGAATCACTGGATCACGGCACTTGTATCATGGAACTTGGGATCCACTATTCATTGTGCAAATCAAAGATTTATGATAGGCATGTCGGTATTAACGGCTTTATTGGGGGTTCCAGATATACAGGTTGCAGAGACTCATCAAGGATTCAGGACACAGAGAGCCTTGTTATGCTTCTGATCTGAAATGTAGCCCCAAAAGTTCATGGGTTCATGGAGTACATAATACGGTAGTGTTCAGAGGGCAAATGATTGCGTCATGAACACCGTGAGCTTGGTAGTGGATTAATCCACTTAATGAGTCAATGATTTGGACTACTGGGAGATGGGATGTGGGTGGAGGAAGCTGTCACTGGTGGCATGTCCTACAAGAGTTTATCTTTTTCCTGCTCCCCCGTCTCTCTTTGGGTTTCCCAGTTGCCATGAGCTGAGCAGCTGTCCTCCCGCTCCTCGCCCTTGCACCATGATGTTTCTGTCTTGGAGTCAGCTGACCACGGGCTGAGACCTGAAGTGAGTACTTCCTCCTCCAAGTTGTTCTTACCAGGACAGTGACTATAGGACAACACAGAAGAGCCCTTACCCTCAACAACTTAGTCTTACTGAACGTCTAGAAAGTGCAACATATCCCACACGTATTATTTCCAACTTTAACCGCAGTCCTGAAGAACACACACTTTTATCCTAGCTTCACGGTAAGGGGAACTGAGGCTGCATGGGATGTCACAAGTGCCCCTTGAAGCTCATTCATTGCTGCCTTTCCACGGAAAGGACAAACATGTCAGAAGTTCGCGGCGGAAAAGCCATTCCGGTACATCTGGGAAATTAGGACTTGGCCCCATGCAAAGTCATAACTGCTGAGATAGGAAACAGTGCAGAATGATGGATTCGTACAAATGTCTGAGCCACAGCGTGTGCATAAAAAAGCTTTATGGTGAGAAGTCTGCTGGGTCATGAAAACCGCTGCTGGAATTCACGCTATTTCCCCTGTGCCATCTCCAGTGATAGAGAGCAATAGAAAACACAGGCTCTTAAGTTACACTATCACACCATTTTCATTGTAATTTCTCTCTACAACTCTTTTTACAGTCACATGCTTTAGTGGCACGTGCAAGGACCATGTTCACAACGAAGTGTCGGAGCAACCAAAGCCACCTGAAAAACTGAAGAGCAATGGGACAGAGGTTCTGAGATCCCACATTTTATTAATACGGAAGTATCCAGTTGTTATAGGTTGGACCTGTCGTGTCCCCCAGAGTCTCCAGTGTGGACGGCTTGGTCCCCAAGCAGCAATGTGAAGAAGTGGAGCTTTGGGGAAGGGATTGGATCCACCCGTTGATGGATTTATAATGGAATGGACCAATAGGAGGTGGCAGGAACTGTAGGAGATGGGACCTGGTGAAGGGCTGTGACTTTGGTTGGACTCTATAGCTTGTCACCAGCCCTGTCTGGGGCAGGAAGCCTCTCTGCTTCCTGGCTACCATAAGGTGAGAAGCTTTGTTTCACCATGTACTCTCCTCCATGATATTCAGCCTCACTCCAAACCCACAGTGATGGGGCCAAATGACTACAGACTGAAATTTCAGAAACTCAGAAAATGAACCTTTCTTCTCTGTAAGATTCTTTTCTCAAGCAATTGGTCACAGAGACAGAAAACTGCCTACCACACCAGTATTAAATTTCTTTTAATTTGAAAAGTTTTAGTTCTTTCTGGTGTGCACAAAATTGATGATAGAAAAAAATAAGGTGCTTTGCTTTCGATGAGAGTACCCCAAAGTCCATGTATTGGAGGATTGGTCCCCAGTTATTAGTTTCCCACTTGTGGGAGGTTGAGGAAAGTTTAAGAGGTGGGAATACATAATTACAGGCATGCTCTCAAGGGGATTGTGGGACTCTTGTCTCTTCCTCTTCCTCTCTGCTTCCTGGCTTACAAGGTGAACAATTCCCTCCCCCATACATTCCCACCACGATGTGCTGCCTTGCTGGAGGTGCAAAGCCATGGGTCCTTTTGATCCTAGACTGCAACCTCCAAAACTGTGAACCAATATGAACCTTTCCTCTTCATAAGTTTATCATCTCAAGTATTTTCTTACAGTAACAGGAAGCTGACTAACACACAATGCTTAACTAAACAGCTGCTAGAAGGAGTACAGTTGAGTTCTGCATTCAGTAGCTATCAACTTTTGTGCCTTTTACTTAAACGAACACTCGGGATGCTGCTTGTTATATTATAGGACAGGAACTTGCAGAGTAGGGGACCCAGACTCCTGGCAGTCTGGGAGACATTTCAAGGGCTAATTTTCTTCACAACAGTGAGATGTCATTTATCTTTTGTACCCGTTCAAAATTGTGTTGATAGTGTAAAATCTATACCAGGGCCAACAGCTACGACTGAAACGGACATCAAGTCTGTTCAGTTACAAGCTGTGTTCGTAATTGTTCACACCAAAGTCAGTTGCAGTTACAGTGCTGGTGATACAGCCCTAGGGATTACCAACTTTGTTAAATACCTCTTGAGGACACGTCTTTGGAATATTCTGCATGAGGACATGGGGATTAGACATGAAGCTCGTGCCCTGCGCCATGAGATGCAGAGCCTGCCTGGCATGGTTGACGCAGGAACTGGAAAGAGCAGCCTCCATTTTACTGGAGAGATCGACCGACAATCTACGTAAGTCAGGCTGCGGTGCCTGACACATGTTCTCAAAGATGGACACAGAGAGCCTGTCGTGGAAAACCACTGATGCACCGATTGTCAGGAACGAATCCGAGATCTCTAGGAAAAAAGAAGAGAATTTATAGAAACCTCACATTGGCCCCCATGGGTCAATGGCCTCCCCAAACTTGTTGTTAACCAAATTGGTGTTGAGATTCAGAACTGTGCATTATTGATATTGCAGATTGAGATGAATAAATAAGTGGAATTATAATGCAGCAGTGTAGTATTTTTTCCTAAAATCACGGGCCAAAGGAAGAAAGGCAAATGCTAATTAAAAGGATAGATTTTAGTTTTGTAGAGGTAGAAAGTTTCTTGATATGTGTTTGATTCCACTTTTTGATTAACATTTAGGAAACTAATATTAAGTTTTGGTATAGTGTTCAATACCAATATGCAAAATGACTCGATTAACTCTTCTCCATCCGCATCTCTGGAGCATCCTACGTTTTCTTCATACACACCAACTAAAATATTATAAAATAATGGATGCACCTGCTGATATGAGCGTCCAGGTGTCTACCACTAAAACCCCGCAATGCAAAGCTGGAATCATTGAAAAGTGATATTTTGGATCTCACTCCTTTATTGCAGGAAATGCAGCTTTTTTTTGTTTTTCATAAACCTTTCCTAGGTTAAACTCACATAGGGTCATTAATTTTTTTTTTTAAAGAGAGAAGGACAGAGTGAGAGATTAATTTTACTTAAAAGTGAACTTCTGTCTTTCTAAATATCTCAGTTTTAACTTATAAGTAGGCAAATGTCAACATAGCACTACCTGAGTGAAATCCCTGTAGGGTCCTCGATAATATTTAGGGCAGAAACAAGTGTCCTAAGTTCAAACCATTTGGTAAGTAACCACTATTTCAGAAGCACCCGATTTGGACATACAAATATGCATTATCTTTTACTTTCCTAAGTTTAGAAGTAGGCAGGCAGGGTTCTGAGGCACTAGAGTATGCCTTGATTATTTAATCTCAAGATTACTCATTTTATACTTTAGTTGATTCTTTCTTCATCTGCAGAATCACTCGTCTCAAAATATCAGCCCCTCCATCTCATTGCGTGTGTATGGGGGGTGTTGGGAATTAAACCCAAGTTGTCACACATGCTAGGCATCTACTTTGTCACTAAGCTACATCCCCAGTACTTTTGTTTATTTCATTATTTTTATTTTGAGACACGGTCTCTTTAGATTGCCCAGGCTGGCCTCAAACCTGCAGTCCTCCTACCTCGGCCTCCCGAATAGACTCATCGACTGCATCCATCACAACCCTAACCTCTCCAATCACTTGTTCTCGTTCTCACGTCCCAATGTGCAGACTGTTCAACCTGCTCAATGATTTAATGTGGTTCAATATCTATTTCTCTCAATGGATGGGTGCAGCATGGTCATGCTTCCATGGTCCCCAAGAATTCTCAAGAGGCCTTCCTACTGCTTGCTAACACTCGTGGGTGGAAACACGAGCAAGAGTTTTGGAATGGACAAATCATACTCAAACCATAGCCCTCATCTTTGCAGGGCGTTTCCGGTCAGTGTTATAAATTCCCTGATAGCTGCTTTACACTCAATGAATCCCAATCAGAATGAATTGGGCTCCATTTCCCTAGTCCTATCTACAGCTTTGTGAGACACTGTGAGGCAGGGAATCCAATCCAGCCATGCCTGGATTCCTGATATACAGTAATTGCGAAATAAAAATAAATGCTATTTTAAGCACCTCATTTTTTTGGTATTTTGCTCTGCAGCAATACCCAACTAATACAAGAGTGCCTGAGCTATTTATTCTCCTACATACATCAGAGAATCTCTTGCTGTGAGTAAAACTTAGGGAAATTTGCATTTCACACTTAGCATTAATTAACATCTTCAGATTGTTTAGGGTCTGGAAATCACGGCGCCTCAGACATAGCAAGAGTTTAATAAACATTCATCTAATCATTACAGAACATATTCATTTTATTTAGCAAATCCACATGAGGCACTGCTCGATCCTGCCAGGTAATCAGTGCACTTTCTGAGCTCAATATAATTTATCATCAGTGGTGGGTGACATATTTGTAAATAAGCTGGTGCAATAAAATTCTGCAAAAGGTAAATGTCATGGAACATTAATAAGCATAGCACTTGCTAATACTTTGAAGGGAGCAAGTGAGTGAGAATTACTTTACAGAGACAGTGTTCATCTTCTGGGAAACTGGAGGACTCTCTTGGTGGGCTGAATCCCTCCCGTGCCAACGATGTCCACACTCTAGTGCACATTTTGAATATGTGAATTTATGCATCAATTACATTTGCAAGTGGATTTAACGCTGTGGCTGCTTATGGTGAAGACCTTATCCTGAGTTATCCTGGTGGGTCCACACAATTCCATAAAGCTTACGAAGGTGAAGACTTTCTGCAGCCGGTGGGGGAGAAAAAGTCTGGGATGGAGAATTGGGAGGACTCTGTGCACTGTTACTAGCTTGAAGGTTGAGCAGTCAGCGTGGCATAGTATGCAGACAGGCACAAGGAGCTCACAGTGATAACGATCGATCCCACATCTGCAAGGATGTAGAACACAGGAAACACGTGAATGCCCTGGAGGGTTGATGTGCTCCCTCGCAGCCTCCAGATGAGAGCTGAGGTCCTCCACCCTCTTTCAGCCTCACGACTGAGTCAAGATTCATGATTATAACCAAGAAACGGGAAAGGTTGCGTATTAGTTAACCATAAGAAACGGAGAGACTAGAGCAAATGGACAGAGGAAGAAAAGGTTGGGGAGGGAGTGTCAAAAAGACAGCTGTAGCATTTGTCTTATAGAACAGATTAGAGGGCACAGGAAGCCAGAAGGATGATCCTTCAGGAATCATTTAGATCAGAGATGACACGACCCTACACCAAGAGAGTGGCATTTGGAATCAGTGAAAGTTCAGGAGACATTTCTAAAGTAGAATGAACAGAACTCGATAAAAATTGAATGAAAAGTGGAGAGAGAAATGGAAGGTGACTTCAAAGTTTTGAGGTTAAGTGAATTGGAGGACGGGAATTCAATTAACCAAGAGAGGGATGGTGGGGCTGTACCCAGCTTGCTCCTTAGGGAGAGAGGAGGTTAATTCATTCTGTTTGAGATGCATTGGATTTCAAGTGTCTCTCAAGGGAATTGTAACACTCACTGCAACTCCAGGTGGAGATTAGGGTATTGCTATGGTTTGAGCATGGTTTGTCCCCTGCAAAACTCAAGCTGGAGTTTAACCACTATTGCAGCTAGTGAAGAAGCCCAAAGCTGAAACCAAGTATCTCATTCAGAGGTGGGGTCTTTGGGAGATGGTTAGGATTAGATAAGGTCACCAGGAGCGGAGCCCCCTTGATTTCTTTCTCCCTGTGTGCTGCCCTGTCCACCTCGGGACTCTGGAGGCAAGAAAACCATCGCTAGATGCAGGTGCTCAATCCTGGACCTCCAGAACCAAGGGTCCAAATGAGCCTCATTCCTCTCCTACTCGTTCTGTCTATGGTGGTGTCCCAAAGGCAATGGCTGCTGGAAGGAAATCGGAAGTCATTTCTAAGAAACACCGCGATGAGAGAGTATAAAATAAAAGAAGAGAAAACTGCATGTGGAGGAGAATGCTCAAATATATGGGAAAGGAAAACAGGAGTGGTATAAAGGAAAAATGGTGGGAAACCAGAGAATTCTTCCAAGGATGATGAACGAGGCACGATGTAAATCGTGAACTTGGACTGTGAGCTGTCAGGTCTCAGAAGGAAGGGTTGATGAGCAATGAGCATGGAGGATTCTACTCGACTGACCAGGGAATGAGGCCACCCAAGGGAGCAACTGAGAGACCTCAGGGACCTTCAGAGCAATAGGAGAAGCACTGAACCCTTGTGGAAGGCTGAGCTGGAGAGAGGTGGGGAAGCACGGACCTGGGCTTCGGTTACAGGATGTGCTCAAGAGGGGCACTTGGTGGGAAGAGATGGTGTAGGGGAAGAGTTTCCAGTTACTGAAGAACGGCTCTATGGAGAAAGGACCCTGGAGAGAGGTGAGTGGACGTAGATGACAGTCAAAGAGCCCAGCACCCAGAAATCCCCTGAGAGAGATGGAACGAAACACACAATGTTTGACACAGGAAATGCAAGCATTAGAGATTTCTGAACACAATTCCACAAGTTCCGGTCAAGAAACAGGCAGAGAAAGGCAAGGGGTAGAGAAGATTGCAAAATAGGGGCTACTATATGGACGGTTGCTGCGTACCATAGGACAGAGGTGCACGAAGAACCGGCCAAGGAGCTCTCCTTTCAAAGATCCTTGTGCACGTGGATGACAAAGAAGTGTTGAGAAATGAATCTAGAAATTGCAACACTCTGACTGTGTGTGTGTGCGTGTGCACGCGTGTGTGTACATGCATGCTCACACATTTCGATTGCATCGATTTATAACCTTCCAAGCTAATAGGTGCCCGTATGTCCACTTTACTTTTCACAAGGTCCTCAAAGAAGGTAGCCATGGAGCTTTGAAAGAGTAGACCTGGGGACCCCCAACGCCCATCTTTTGTGTTTTAATTTGAGACAACACAAGGACTGAGCTGGTCTGGGGCAGCAGGACTGTTGGGAAAGCATCAGGAATTAAACTATGAATAAGGATTTTGTGGCTGGTTCGCATAGGGATTAATTGTCTTCAACATCCATCCTTTATCCTCTACCCGACTCATTGCAAACCACCCCTTGGCTCAGTTACAGTCTAAACAGCAATCCGTCTCTGTTACTCCGATCACTGTTTCCTGGGTCATTGCTATTCCTGTTGCTGCCCTTTGTAGGTTGAGTCTTCTCATTCATTTCTTCCTACAGCTTCCCTCTCTTTAGAAATTCCCCACACAAGTCAGCAGCACAAATCCCTGGTGTGGGGTGTATTTGCAATCTAATACAATGTCAACACAGTGGCTAACACAGGCCAGTTGAGATGTTAAGCAGGTGGAGTGTCCCTCATCCAAAATGCCAGGGGCCACTAATGTTTTAGATTTTTTTTTTTAAATTTTGGAATATTTGCACATGCATAATGAGATATGTTGAGGAAGAGTTCCAATTTTTAACTTGAAGTTCATTTGTATTTACTTTATACATATAACCTGGCACTTAGTGTAGACGATATTTTGAGTGATGTGCATTTGGTCTACAACCTGTCACCTGAGGTCAGGTGTGGAATTTTCTATTTGTGCCATCGTGACAAAGGTCCAACATTGTCAGGTTTTGGAGAATTTGATGCGTTAGTTGGTCCTTGTACGAACTAGAGATGGTCAACTTCTGACATAAATGTGCTGTGAAATTTACATTTCCTGCAGATTCACATGCGACCTGACATTTGCCCTGAGTCTCT
>PVKS010038810.1:0-17672 GCA_004027875.1 Aplodontia rufa | reverse complement strand
GTAAAACAACATTAAAGACATTGTTTTCATCTTGTTTGTGTCTATAGTAAATCAGTGAGCTGAAAAAGAGCAGTATCATTAGGCACCAGGTATTTATTCTCCAAAGATCCTTGACTTTCAGTGGAGGCAAAAACCAAAACCAAAAAGAGAGAAATAAAAACAAAAACCCCAAGTAAAATTATACATTCCACTGTTGAAGATTATTAGGGATAGGGATAGATTTTTTTCTTTTTTGCACCAAGGATTGAACCCTGGGAGGTTTAACCACTGTATCACAACCCCCAGCCTTTTTATTTTGAGACAGGTTCTCGCTAACTTGCTAAGGCTGGCTTTGAACTTGCAGTCCTCCTACCTCAGCCTCCCAAATCACTGGGATTATAGGTGGGCACCACCATACCTGGCAAGAAATACATTTTTAAAGCAGATCAATGTTTCCCATCTCCTTATGTGGTTCTGATTCTCCTCTTGGTTTTATTGCATGGATTTTACTAATGAAATCATTATTTTAGTTGAAGTAACACACAAACAGAATAATTAATTTTTGAGAATACATTAATAGAATTCATATTAACTCCCAACAAATTCTGTGTATGACTGGGTTATGAAAATCAGTGTACTACTTTCTCCTGATGGTGTTGGTTGAGAATGGTAAAATATGGATAGTGTTTTTCATGTTGTTAAGACTGTTCTATTTTAGTCTTAAATAGTAGATTTAAAGAGTAGATTAGAGGGGACAGCTGGTAATTCTTTACACAGAGAAAAAAAGTTGTTTGCCTGCTAAATTTAAGTCCCACAGAACTTCACCAGTTTGCTCCTGAATTAAGAACTGATTCTCCCAGATCCATTTGAAGAAGGAAGGTATCTGCATAAAAGGAAAATGCTGTCACCATGTTGCTTTTGAGACAGTTTCTTTATGTTATTTTTTTTTAATATTTCACTGCTGGCTTATGTTTCAAGAATATTGAAGAAAATATTGCTTTTTGGTCACATGTAGGCTATGATGTAAAACAAGATACTAAATTAGAACTGTAAAGTATTGCATTATTGCTGAGAAGTGATTGCTTTGGGCTGGAGCTGAGGGTCAGTGATTACGGTGCTTGCCTGGCATGCACGAGGACACAAGTTCGAATCCCAGTACCACACACACAACAGAGTATCAGAGCAATGAAGGCCACAAGAAAAACTAAATAAATTGATTCTCTCTCTCACTGGCCCTTTTTTTCTCACAAAAAAGAACTAATTACCTTTTTAAAAAAAATATTAGTTGGGCCTGGAGCAGTGACTCAGTGATTATGGTGCTTGCCCGGGATGTGCAAGTACATGGGTTCAAACTCCAGCACCCATGTATGCAACTAAGGGTCAGAGCAATGAAAGCCATTTGAAAAACTAAATAAAGATTGATTCTCTCTCTCTCTCTCTCTCTCTCTCTCTCTCTCATTGTCCTTCTGTCTTAAAAAAATAAAATATTAGTGAACTAATAGTTAAATCAAGTATACAGTTAATACCTCACCAAGACTTCTGAGAATGATGTTTGGACACATGGTTTGTATCACTTTTCCAGCGCCTTCATGACCAGGTTAGGGCAGGGAATTCAGCTACCAGGTGTTACAGTTTTGACCTTGAATGTCGCCCCGCGTCCATGTGTGGCCACCTCTTGGGAGGTGGGTGAGCCTTTAAGAGGTGAGGCCTCCTCCGAGGCAGTTAGGTCCAGCAGGGAGTTTGTGCCCTTGCAGGGGACAATGTTTCTCATGCCCCTTTACCTCTCTCTTCACTGCTGCCATCGTGAGGTGAGCAACACTTCTGCCTGACTTCTGCCTGCACTCTGGCCATGATGTGCTCCCCCGACACAGGCCTAGAGTGACGGTCAAGTGACCAAGGATTGATACCTCCAAAACCATGAGTCCAAATCAGCATTTCCTTCTTTTAGGTTGTTTGTTTTGGGTATTTCATTGACAGAAATCTGACTGACACAGAAAGTCAAGGCTGGCTCTTCCATTGGCATGGTGGATCCCTGAGGGCCCCTGTTACCCCTTCCCTTGGGCATGAGCAACTTCACTTTCTTCTCAGCAGGATGCTGGCCTGACATGATGCCACAGTCTCCCTCTGTTGGGCTCCTTGGCCAGGAGGGGCTGTGATGTGACAGAGTTTCTCTTTGTTCTTTCTTTCCCCTGCCACTTTCCCCTTACCTCAATCAAAACTGGAGTCTGAATTTTTCCATATTCCCAAGGGACCTGGCCAAGTGGCCAAGAGGCCAAGAGTCTGTCTTTCCACATGCGTCCTCACAGTTAATCCCCAGCTATTCCAGGTAACTTGAGTCATCCGGTGTCCTCATACCCTGGAGTTCAACTTGCAAAACCTGAATCAAACCAGCCTACGCCAGTACAGGGGGGCACACTCAATTATGTGAACATACCAGATCCTGATGAGGACAGGTGTGAGTTTGGTTTTAGGGTGACAGGACCAGGGACTCCTGAGTCCCCTGAAACATACCTCTGTCAATTCTGTCTTCCTTTGTGTGATGGCTTCTTTTAGGTTAAGCACCTCCAAAGCTTAAAAACCAGGGTTACAGACACATTGGACTACCTATACAGAACCCCTGTCACTGGAGATCTAGCCTCCAGTTCCCACAAGAGGATGTCTAAGGAAGGACTGTGATTTGCCCAGGGCTTGGGACTACTGTGACTGGGCCAGACTTTGTCATGTGACCAGCCCTTGTGGATGGAGAAGTGGGTCTGTTACCAGCAGAAATTAGCTCACTTGGGGACTGCTGTCCCAGACTACGTTGACTGCAAGTTACCAAGGAAAGCCATCCTTCTTAGTAAAAAGTCTAGGGGGTGGCAATGACAAGGTGTGATGATAAGAAGGACATTCTGGAAGGAAGGAGAAGGAAAATTGAAGGCCCCAAGGAAAAATGCTCTTGTGCTTCTAAGAAGCTGAACCCTAGGGTGGTGAGAAGGGTCCTGCTGGCCTCTTACTGTGTAGGTGGTTGAGAGCCATCGAGATCTCTAAGCGAAGAAGTGACATGATCAATCATGTCATGAAGTGACATCGGGCTGCTTCTGGAACTTTTTTATACCACCGCACAAACGACAATGTTTTAGTGGTACTATGGGTACAAGCTGGAGGTCATGGCCCTAAGCTGGTCAGTTGCCCCAGGGCTAAGGAACACCTCATGTAGGGACAAAATCCCCCTGGCAGCAGGGTGAAGGTGCTCAGGTGGAGTCTCAGGAAGGAGGAAAAGATGGCACAGTGTCATTAAATCCACAGTAGTCCACAAATCCCATGTTAGCTGATATGTCTACCTTATAATGAAATTTTATTTTTTTTAGATTATTTTAAAGAAAGAGGGGCAGTGAGAGAGAGAGAGAAAGAATCAATTTTATTTAGTTTTTCAGGTGGCTTTTGTTGCTCCGACACTTATTGTGTATGTGGTGCTGGGGTTTGAACCCGCATCCCCATGCAACCGCTGAGCCACCACTCTAGCCTCCTAGTAAAACTTTACATAAAATGATTTAAGCTTCAGCTCATTTTTCTCCTTCCCCTTTCCTCCCCTGTGCCCTCTGCCTATAGTGTGAATTGCTTTCGCCACACCTTCACGTATTCAGGAATCACCTGGAATGATCTTTGTAAGCAGAATCTCAGGCCTCAGCCAGAGATCCTATTCTCTAAGGTCTTGGACAGGAAACAGGCCTTTACACTTTTCTAAGAATTTCCAGTCCTCATATGTATGCTCGAGCATCCAGAAAGCAATTATTTGTGCCAATGCTCCTAGGACTCACGTGGAACCCTGAGAGTACTCCGTATATACAGTCGGTGCAGTGTTATTGCATGGTAGCTTCCTATATGGAGAACCTACCCACAGTCCACCTGCAGAACACACCAGGAGTTCTCCACCTGGAGAACTTTTATTTCTTTATTTATTTGGGGCAATTGAACCCTGAGGTGCCTAACCACTGAGCCACATCCCCAGCCCTTTAAATTTTTTTTTTTAATTTTGAGACAGAGTCTTGCTATGTTGCTTAGGGCCTTGCTAAGTTGCTGAGGCTGCCTTTGAACTGATGATCCTCCTGCCTCAGCCTTCCGATCTGCTGGGATTACAGATGTGTACCACCATGCCCAACTTCCAGCTGGAGGACTTTAATCCCATTGTCCGGATCTTACCACAACTTCCTGCCCTCTGAAGCCTTGCTTAACAGTCCCCAATGACAATCAGTAAACTCTACAGGTCCTAGGTGGCCTCATGCCCCATTACACTTTTGATGGTGACTTATGATGTGTGTTCTCTCTTCGAGAAAACGTGAATGCCTTAGGTGTCAATAAGTGAGACATAAACATTAGTTGAATTGCACTAAAAACATTTATAAAGGGGAAAAATGATCCAGAGAACCTCTGGAATGGGTCAGACTACATGAATAATGCAATATTTTTAATACTTTCAAATTCCGTATTTCATTTCTGGTATTTTAAGAAAGGTTGTTCGGTTTTTATGCTTGAGTCCTCCTTTGAAAAACATTTTTTTCTTATATGTCACATCACTTTCTCTTGGTTGTCCAGTTTCCTGGAAGAGGCAATTCACTATATAGTAAATTCATACCCTGGAATAATTAGTTTACCTCACATGAGTAAGTACTTTATTCTGAGTACATTCAGTGTATACTGAGCCACTGCAAGACCTGACTTTAATCAATACAGGGAAAGTTTTTTATTGGTCTTCCTCATTGCTAGTGCTTGGCACTGTGTATGACTGCATATTTGGCAACATTTTAATTGAGAGCATATTATTTGGGCTATACCTTCCTGCAATTTTATCCATACTTTATAGATCATGTACAGGCATGGAAGAGGAACAAATGAATATTGCAACACTTTATTGGTCTAATTCGCTCTAAGCACTTCAGGTTCCAGAAAGAGTCTTCTGACATGGGAATAGAAATTAGAAAATCAGGGCTGGAGCGGTGGCTCAGTGGTATCATGCTTGCCTGGCATGTGTGAGGACCTGGGTTTCAACCCCAGCACCACATACACAATGAAGTGTCAGAGCAACAAAAACCAAATGAAAACCTAAATAAAATTGATTCTTCTTCTTCTCTCTCACTCTTTAAAAAAAAATAGAAAAAACTGACCACACTTTAAAAAAGAAAGTGTTTGTATTTTTAAATTGAAATAAGTCTCTTCACCATGTTCATGTGAACAGTATATACACACATGTATATTATATATTATCTTCCCAACTAGAAATCTACATTCACTGCCCGCCTTCTATGATGTTGCCTGACCCCTTGGTTCTGAGCAGTGTAACCAGCTACACAAAGCACTCTGGACCCTCATCACGCTACACTTAGCAAACACTTACAGAAGCTGAGCCTAGTACCACCACATGCACAGAGCCAGGCCAAGTAGAGACAACCACTGGCCCAGGATCTCTCAAAACAAGCATTCTGTTAGAAGGAAAGTGAATATCCATCTAAGGCAGGATTCACTGAATATTCTAATGGAATCGTGGAGTACTATAGAAAAAAAAAATTTGTTGGGATGTTCTATTCAGAAGTATTCAAATGACAGGAGAGCTAAACAGAAAGTCTGTCTTTCCCCTGAAGGCTGTGTGGAGGTGGTATTAGCTGGCCTGATTTTTCCCTAAGCTGTATTTTGAGTGATACAGGAATGAAGAAAATTTCATTTGGTGGTGAGTGCGAAAACCACTAATTATAGTGCTTTCACTTCTCCGTCTCTAAATTGGTGATAATCACCATACATTTATGTTCAAGTAAGTCAAGATAATAACAAAGCAGCAGCCACCAGTGAATTCTATACATGACTGACCTCCCTGTGGTCCCACAGAATGGAACCTGACACCTGTCAAAACATGGCATGTTTGGGAATATTATATGGGCCAGGTGCTGCCATCAATTCTGAAGAGAAAATGACAAATCATTGTGGGACTCGAATTATCTCCATCTTCCTGGTTCACGCCCCTCCAAATCTATCCTCCACGTGTCCTTCAGAGTTCTCTTTTAAAAATACAAACCTCTTCCCATCACACTACCATTCCTATTATCAGTCCATCCATGAAGTTACTGATTCAGAAATGTATGGATGACGTGCTAGACACTGTACATGGAAGATACATTTCTTTTTCTTAATAGAGTTTCCAGTTTTGTCTTGGAAGAGTTGGAGATTAGAGATAATCCTATAATCAAAGATAGATATTAATTATCTAATCAAAGATATAATTTCTCATTCTCTCTTCCAGCCATTTAGTTAAAATTAGGTTTCTAAACATTGTGCATGAACATGTTTTTATGGCTTGGATGTCAGGTGTCCCCCAAAAGCTCATGTGTGAGACAATACAGGAAGGCATGGGTTATAATCCACCTAACCCAATCAGTGAGTGAAAACCCTGATAGGGATTAACTGGACCGTAGGGGTACACAGATAGGGCATGGCTGGAGGAAGTGGATCCCTGGTGTGTGCCTTTGGAGTATATATTTTGTATCTGGTGAGAGGAGTCTCTCTACCTGTTGATTACAATGCCCTGAGACACTTTCCTCTACCACAGCCTCACCTTGAGCCCCATAGAATGGAGCCAGCCTTCTGTGGACTGAGACCTCTTAAACCATGAGCCCCCAAATAAAGTTTTCCTCCTCCAAAATTGGTTTTGTCAGGTCTTTTAGTCATAGCAAGCTACCTAAAACACCTGTCCTTATCTGACCCCCAACTTCTTCCATCATCACCTTGTATTAGGTATTAGAAGCCATCTAAGGATAGTTTAAAGTATATGGGAGGATGTTTGTAGGCGATAGGCAAATATTCTGCCATTTTTTTAAGAGAGAGGGACAGTGAGAGAGAAAAATAAGCAATCAGCTTTATTTAGTTTTTCTTGTGACTTTTGTCACTCCAACACTTTGTTGTGTACATGGTGCTGGGGTTTGAACCCATGTCCTTGCACATGCCAGGCAAGTGCCATAATAGCTGAGCCACTGCTCCAGCCCCTGTTCTGCCATTTTATATAAAGGATTTGAGCATTCTCAGATTTTGGTATGTGTGGGGCTCCTAGAACCCAACCCGTGCTGATACTGAGGAACAATTGACTTCCCTCTTCGTTTTCTTGGTTGTTGAGCTCTCATTTGCTAATGAAGATTTTGCACAACTGTCCTGCCTTTTGTGGCAGAAGTGGGCCATTTCTTTCCTGCACTTCAAAGCATCTTTTCCGTTGCCCATCTCTAACACATGTACTTTGAGTGACAAGGAGCTCTTTTTGGAGGGGTAGGTAACATGGATTGAACCCAGGCATGCTTAACCACCGAGCCACATCTCCAATCCTTTTTATTTTTAATTTTGAGACAGGATCTCAGTGAGTTGTGTAGGGCCTCACTAAGTTGCTGAGGCTGGCTTTGAACTTGCAATCCTTCTGCCTCAGTCTCTGAGCTGCTGGGATAATGGGTGTGTGTTACTGCACCTGGCAGCAGGAAGCTCTTCATAACCCTTTCTCACCTTAGACTGAGAAGTCTTGAAAGTTCAATACTGTCTGGCTTGCTTTCATCTGCCAAGACCCCAGCTTAGAAATTGGCCCAGAGAAAACACTCAGGAAATGTTGGTTAATATTAAACTTCTGTCTGCAATCATATTAACCCACCTGAAGATTAGGAAAGAGAGAAAAGGTTGATTCAGTGATAGGAACTAATGACAGCAAGGTCATCCTGGGAATATTAAAGGCCAATAATTTTATCCTGAAGAACACCTTAAGGTTAAGAATCTCAAGTTGAGTTTTCTAAAACATAAAGAGTCTGGGCTATCACTTTGCTGGTGACATTATAATATCGATGTTACAGAAGCTGTGGACGTCAGGCATGAACTCTTCACATGATACTACTGAGATATGCTGTGTCATGAAACTGTACCCCAGAGTACTCCTGGCCACATCCTTCAAACCCAGGAAAGCCCAGCAGTGGCAGGCCCCAGCCTATGCCATTTGCCAGCTCTCTAATTAATTGTCTTGTGCTTCTTTTAGAAAAAATGAAGGGCAATCAGATTCACTGTGGTGGTGAAGACTTTCAGCTCTAGAAGATGTTGCCCCAGAAGAGGGAGAGAAGGTTTTATTCTTCTCTGTTCCTGAGGACATTTTGGTGGTTCCTCCCTAATGTACAGAGACTAGCTCATTTGTAGTTTTGTATAGTTATAATGTGGCTGAAGGTGAGGTACTTGACTTCTGGTCACAGTATATTGTAACAACAGGCTGGAGCAGTGGCCCAGTGGTTACAGTGCTTGACTAGCATGTGCAAGCATGCGGGTTGGAACCCCAGCACCACGTGTACAACTAAGTGTGGAGCAATGAAAACATGAAAAACTAAATAAAATCCATTCTCGTTTTCTCTCTTTCTCATTGTTCCTCTCTCTTAAAAAAAAAAAAGAAAAGAAAAGTCTTTGCCTTGAAAACAGCTCCAGCACCTTGCTTTAGTGATCACGTGTGTGAGATTTACGTGATGGACCGTGGACCGTAGGGAACATTTGCCCCCAGCCCCTAACGTGCATCAGTGCTATAAACGTGCACACACTTCCTGAACAGGGTGCTAGTGGGTGCCAGGGACTCTGGTACCCACGCAGGGTGTTCTTCCCTACTAAGGGACACTGGTAGGATGCTGTATTAAGTTACAGCAGAGTGCTTGGCCAGCGTGAGCATCTCTCCTGGTGTCCTGTTAAGGACGATGGAAAGTGACCCTGTGGACACTCATATAAAATTAGTTCATTTATGATTCCTGCAGCAAAGCTTTGTTTCCGATCTTTTCAAAATAGAGATATTTGTTGAATTGCTCATGTAGTAAACTGAAGATGATATTTTGGCTCAATGGTGTACCATTTTTGCACAGTGAATGATGTGCACATGGTTTCAGAGGGAAATGGTTAGCACATTCTAAAAGCACCGTTCCTTCAGCTTGTAAAAATCAGGTTTCAAATGATAAGAAAGCAAATAAAAAAAAATCAAAATCCAAAAGAGACAGAGGAAGCAAGGGCTTATCTGAGAATAGCCCATGTTTACAGCACCTTCACTGTGCGCCAGGTTCTAGGCAAACACTTTGTATGGATGACGTCGGTTAAACCTCTCAATGGGTTTTTGAGGCGAGTTCTATTATCATTTCCACTTTTATAAATGGAACAAAGGTGAACAGAGGTTCGGTTACTCAGGATTACGGAGGTAATCAAGGTGGTGCCAGGGTGTAATTCAGGCAGTCTGATGCAGAGAAACAAGGAACAAGGGTCTCCAGTCTACAGCCAATGTTTAATTTTGAAAAAAATGAAAGGGAAGGGAAGAGCTGTGGAATGGGCACTTTGGTGTCCTTTACTCTCCATGTTTGTGTATAATCTATGACTTTATAGTAAACTCTCTTTGAAGCATCTTTTGCATAGGGTTAAAGAATTTCCAGGAGTGACACAGGCATTATAAATTATATCTGTTACAGATTTTCTCCTTGGAACATTTGAGAAAGGCTCATGGGGTTGAGTTGCTGTGTGTATCTTTTCTTTGAGATGTGTTACCATTCAGATTCTTAAACAATTTAATCTAATATTTGACCTTCTTATTTGATTTTGGAAATCTTACTTAAAGACTTATCGAAGAAAAATTAAGCCAAAATATGAAAGATGAATATTTTTTAGAAATACAAGCCAGAGATGTCTGTATCTTAATTCCTGGAATATGCTAAGATCTTCCTTTACAGGGCAATAGGGACTTTGCAGGTGAGCCTAAATTAGGGTCTTGCATTGAATTATTCAGGCAGCTTCAGGTAATCACAAGAATCTTTATAGAGGGTAGTGATTTGAAGTCAGAGGAGGAATGATTGGGGGGTGCAGAGTGATTTGGCTGTGAAATAAAGAATTTAAGCAACCTCTCAAAACTAGAAATGGTGAGGAACCAAGATTCCCCAAGACCCTGGGGGAGGAACACAGTCCTGTAAATACCTTGAATTTAGCCCAGTGAAAATGATTTTGGATTTCTGCCTTCTGGAGTAATAAGACAGTAAATTTGTGTTTGAAACCATTTAGATTTGCGGTAACTACTTACAGCTGCCATAGGAGATGAATACAGGCAGGCTTGTACATGAGAAGGGACATTTTAGCATGTGGCAGGGAGAGGAAGATTCCTCTCCCATTGCAGACCCCTGGGCTCACCAAGTATGTGGGAAGAGTGAGAATTAAGAGGACTTCAGTGGCACTGAGTTGGAATCAGACTGTCTGCCTTCATCCCTGGCACCACGATTTATGAGCTGTGTAATCTTGACTAATTGAACCTCCGTCTGCCTTTGTCCTCCCATTTATAAAAGTGAGAATGATAACAGAACTTGTGTCATAAACTTGCTATGAGGTTTAACTGGTATAACCCATAAAAGTGTTTGCACCAAACCCAGCACATAGCAAAGATGCTGTAAATGTGGACTATCATTAGACAGCCCTCAGCTATTATAGGCGTTGCCATGTATGTGTGGCTACTGAATTT
Source organism: Aplodontia rufa (assembly GCA_004027875.1). NCBI lineage: Eukaryota > Metazoa > Chordata > Mammalia > Rodentia > Aplodontiidae > Aplodontia > Aplodontia rufa. The sequence continues at coordinate 7,183 of PVKS010038810.1, read as the reverse complement.
TATTAGCATATTTAAAAAGACCGTTCTTTCTTTTGGGAAACCACATAAATCATGCTTTCTTCATTCATAGAAGGCTAAAAAGTCACCTGCTTGATCTGGAGGCAGTGACCTTGTGGCTAAATGCATGGTTCGTGCATTTGTAGGGTCCTTATTTTGTTTTAATATGGGGCAAAAGAATACACACACCCCTTTTCTATGCAAGGAACAGATATGTTCCTTACAATGAAGCATTTTTGTGGTTGCCTCTTTGGCCCTAACTCAGAGGACCCCAGGGTTTGCATCCTTCTGCCTGTCAAGGTAGGTGGATTTCCTTCAGGCAGCAGAATCTCAGGATAAAGAGGAGCAGGTGGCAGGGGCACGGGGGAAGTGCATGTAGGGTCACTGTGGCTCTCGAGTTGTGGGAATGTGGACACCTTCACCGATGGTGACTGGCAGTTGACTATTGCTGAGTGGTAGGTGGGGCGGCTCACTTTAATTCCATCCTCCTCTTTCATTTTACAGCACCTTCAGATGATGAAGTTCTTTGGGTGGTTTATAGTAATTACTGTAGTTCTCTTTAGATGGGTGCGAGTTGCCACTCAGCTCACAAAATTTCCCTCTGTGGGTGGCATTTGAGTTGGTTAGGGGTGATCCAGTGGACAGAGAGGAGGCCAGGTATGTAGTAGGGCAGGAAGAGAGTCATGATCAAGTTTGTCCACTGAGAGGAGTGTGTGAAGAGCTTGGGATGTCCAACTTAGGACTGTGGACTTGATCTTTCTCCAGAGCATTCCACATCAAAATCTATTATCACAAGAATGGAATAAAGGGCTCCAGGTTCCCCAGTTTTGGAAATAAATGCTGGGGAAGAAATGCACAACAATTTCTTTTATTTTTTTTTTTTTAGGAATTCTCAGAGCCTGTTGGACATTTAGAATCTCACAGAAGTAGATATAATAGATAAATAGAAATGAGACCCAGAACCAAGGTGTTGGGATGGAGTGAGTTGTTTCAAGAGAAGTTCAGGATGAAGAGTTAAAAACAACTGCAGCCCGATGGTATGAGGAGGGGCACATAGAGGAGAAGTGACAGGAGAGAGGTCCAGTGAGACTCCAGCAGCAAGTTTAGGATGTTATGCAATAGTTTAGAATTTTTAGATAACAGAGAAATGGAATTTATAGAAGAAAACGAAATGGTGTTGTAGGAAGCCAAAGGGCTTCAAATTTAATTTGAACTTGTTTTATTTGAGGCTTCAAAGGAGAGATGATGGTGGTGATGCTAAAAGACTTTTGAAAGTGTGTATTTGGGAAAAGGAAGCTGAGGGGGTGAGAAAACTGGATGGAGCAAGATGATTCAAGTCCTGGGTGTTGTTAGTGAACACCTCCAGGGACAGGAGGGTTTTCAAGATTTACTGCAAAGCACTTTCATGTATGAAAACCAATCAGTAATCTTATAATCATGGGTAGAGGATAGAGTGCTAATTTAGCTCTTGGGATTCAACCCTGGTCTTCAGGTTATGATCACTGTCATCTCTAAACAGAAGCTGTACCCCCTTTTAGAATCACTGCTTGTGCAATGACTATGAATAAGTATGTGGAAGAAAATGTATCTCAGAAGTCCTACACAACCATCAAGTATTTCATGAAGATGCTGAGCAGCGTCAGCGAAACCTTGATCTTCATCTTCATGGGCGTGTCCACTGTTGGGAAGAACCACGAGTGGAACTGGGCTTTCGTTTGCTTCACCCTGGCCTTCTGTCTGATCTGGAGAGCGCTGGGTAATGAGCACTTGCTTGCTCAATGAACATCCGGGGACACTAACACAGTGGGGCTTTCTGTGTGCTACATCTGTGACTTCATCTTCTCCATTTCCTCTTCTTTCTTATGCACTGCCTCTCCTCCTCTTTCTTCTTCTTTTCTTCTTTTATCTCCCCCTTCTTCCTCTTCCTTGTCTTGTTCCTCTTCCTTCTCCTCTCTCCTCCTCTTCTCCCTCCTCATCTTCATCTTCTCCTTCTGCTCCTCCTCTTCTCCCTCATCTTCATCTTCTCCCTCCTCATCTTCATCTTCTCCCTCTGCTCCTCCTTTTTCTTCTCCCTCTCCCTCCTCCACGTCTTCCTCTTCTTCTCCTTCTCTTTCTCTCCTCTGGCTCCTCCTCTTCATCTCCCTTCTCCTCCTTCCTCCTATTCTTTTCCTTCTTTCTTATTCCTCTTCTTCTCCTTCCACATCTCCTTTATCTTCTCCTTCCTTGTCAACTCCTCTTCTCCCTCTCCACCTCCTTTTTCTTCTTCACCCTCTTCCTCCTCCCCTTCTTCCTCTTCTCCTTCTTCCTCTTCTTCCTCCTCTTCCTCCTGTTCCTCTTCCTTTTCCTCTCTCCTCCTCCCCTTCTCTCTCCTCATTTACTTCATCTTCTCCCTCTCTTCCTCCTCCTCCTTCTCCCCTTCTACCTTTTCTTCTCCTCTTTCTCTCCTCCTCCTCTTCATCTCCCTTTTCCTCCTCATTCCTCTTCCTAACCTCTCCCTTCTTTCTTGTTCCTCTTCTTTCCTGTCTCCTTCATCTTCTCCTTCCTCTTCTCCTCCTTCCTGTATGTTCCTTTCTTCCCCAGGTATTTTCATGCCTTTGCTGTAAGTCAGATGAGTCTCCCTTGTCTTCTGTGATTCCACATTTTCACCAGTTAACCTGGAGCAATAAGCACAAAGCTGAGAACCCAGGAGTACCCTGAAGACAGGAAAAGGGGAAAGGCCTGGGGACCTATTCCTGAACCCCCAGGGCTGTCACAGGGTCTGCACACTTTCTCATTCTGGCCTCACTGTTTCCTTTTGGGTATCTTTGCTCTTAGGTGTCTTTGTCCTGACTCAGGTTATTAATTGGTTCCGGACCATTCCCCTGACCTTCAAGGATCAGTTTATCATCGCCTATGGAGGGCTCCGCGGTGCCATCTGTTTCGCTCTAGTGTTCCTCCTTCCATCCGCCGTGTTCCCTCGGAAGAAGCTGTTCATCACGGCCGCCATTGTTGTCATATTCTTCACTGTCTTCATCCTGGTGAGTCAAGTTCTTTCTTCCGGAAAAATCTCTCCTTTCACAAATTGGCAAAGGTGTGTAGACACTTTGAGGGCCACGTTCTGAAGGAAATGATATTTCCTGTCTGGGTTCATATCACTGGATTGTCCAGGGAGTGATGAGAGTCCAGTTTGGTCACTTGGCCTCCACAGAGGAATTGTTATTTAAGGAAACTCATCTAAGTTAGCTGAGCTTACTACTGGAAACTTAGGAACTGCACTTGCTAATCCCTGCCATTTGCTTTGCTCTTGACCTAGTAAATTACTCCTCAAATGCTGGTTGTGCATCATGACCTTCCGACAGCTATTTCACAGGAGTTGACTGCTGATCACTGCCTCCCCTGAGACCGAGGAATGGGTGGATGTGAGTTTAACACCAGAAGCAACCAGTGTTCTGGGCCTGTGTCCAAGGTCTGACTTTACTGGTTAAAATCAATATGCAAGCTCTTGGGAAAATATATTTTGCAGCTACTTCTTTAGTAGATATTTATTGGTTTCCATACAGTGCTCTGGGAGCTTAGGATGCAAACATGAGCAGAGCTTGAAAAATCCCTTTCCCTGCAGAACTTATATTCTTGGCAGGGGTAGGGTGGAAAGCTCAGGAAAAAGAACACAATAAGTACATAAATTATAGAGTACGTTAGAAGGTGAAAGATACTATAGAATAAAGGAAAAACGGGATCGGGCATGGAATGGACAAAGTAGGGGATGAGTTGCAGCTCTCAAATGATGTTTGTGAAAGGAAACAGTGAGGTAGATGGCATTTGAGGACAGGCGTGTAGGAGGTGGAGGGATTAGTCAAGCTGAAGAACATTCCAGGTGCAGAAGGATAAGGTGTGTTCTGAAGGCTATCTCTTTGGGGCCATCCTGGCAGGAATAGAGTGTGGGGTGGAGTAGCAGGAGAATGAGGTGAAGAAGATTCTGAAGTTCCAGGTTACATAGGGCTGTGCAGGTCACCCGAACTACCTTGGTTCTTCTCTGAGTGAAGAGGAAGCCATTGGGAGGTATAGTGCAAAAGCTGGTGTGTTTTGCCTGACTTTGTAAATGGAGCCTCCTGGGTCCTGTGCTGAGAATAGTTGACCAAGAGGATAAGGGTGGACATCAAAGCAGACCTCAGGCAGGCCTGGGGGGTGGCAGGAGAACTGGGGAGAAGTAGTGATGTCCTAGAATACATTCTGAAGGGGAACACTGCCAGGTCCCCTCCTGGATTGAGCTCAGAAGTTTGGTCTGAGGATTTAGAAGGGAGGTCTTGCTGTCAGGCAAGAAGGGAAAATCTGTATGTAGAGGACACTGAAGCAGGAGGTTGGTGGGTCAGTCACGGGGATGCTGAGTTAGGGGTGTCTGATAGACTTACCAGTGGGGATGCTGCATGGGAAGGCACTGAGAGCAATATTTAGAAAAGAGCTCAGTCATCAGGTGGTGTTTGAAGCCACGAGACTGGCTGCGATTGTCAAGGGAGTAGAAATATATATTGAAGAAATCACACAAAAGAAGAACAAGGATTGGGCCCTGAGACTGCCCAACCTTCAGACACTGGGGAGAAGAGGAAAGCAGAAAAGGAGGCTGACCGTAACAGATCAGCACAGAAGGAGGAAAGCCAGATTCCATTTTGTATTACTTTTTTTTTAATTTTCCTTTGATTTTTCATAATCATTTAACAGTTACAGAATGCGTCCTGTCTCAGATCTCAGCATCTTAAATATCACCCATTTAGCCTTTATAAAATTCTGTAGCATGTCACTCTAGGAGTTCGTTACTCCTATTCTGCAGATGAAGAAAGTGGGGTTTGAAACTGAGGTTAAGTAATTTTGCCAAGTTTACATAGTCACTAAAAGAACAGGGAGTCATACCCTAAAAGATGCTCACTGGAGAGTCTGGTGTATAGCGTATGCTCAATGTGGTGATGCGCCACGTCCCCTTGTCCCCCAGTCAGTTATCCAGAAGCCAGTCATCCTCCATTCATTCCTGCCTCTCAACAGCCAGCAAAGGAGTCCTGGAGAAGAACACCGGGGAGACCCTTGCCTGAACTAAGAAGATGACCGCTTTCCATTACTGTCCCTGTCCTTCACACCTTTGTAATGCCAGATTCTTCAGTGACTGCCCACAGTGCTGTGTGGCAGGCTCTTAGACAAGGCTCTTCCAGATGCATCCAATTTCCATTCTCAAAAAAAAAAAAAAAAATCTCAGAAGTGGAGACGAGGGTCACCTCCTGCTAAGCAGAGTGACCGTCCGAGAGAAATGGACTGGCCTCAGGACTCACATTTGTAAATGACTAAAGACTTCACATGGAGCCCAGGACTCTCTTCATAAAGAGTCCTTTATTTTTAATCAAGATTTTATTTTTCATTGTACATTTACATGTTATACTTTCATACATTCACATATAAGTTCTTTACTCTTTTTTAAAATTTTTAATTAAGCGGTTGAGTTATTATACAATCATAAATGCATATAAAGTAACAATATAATATGCATTTGTGCTTAAACCAGAATTGCCCTCATATTGCCCACATCCCAGCCTCTTGATTCTTCTATAGTTTCTTTACTCTGTGTCATTACTTTAAAAAGACCTCATTTACCAGGTGATGGGTAATAGTCTATGTGTCAATGAATATATTCTGAGAAAGGCAAGGTCAGGATATTTCATCTGTGATGTTCCATGATGTTTACACAATCCCAGATGGTACTGCCTCCTACACACCTATGCTATGTGGTTTAGTGCATTTTTTAATGTTTGTAACTTTTAATGCTTTTTTGTTAAACCAAAACACAAACACACACATCAGCCTGGGCCTACACAGGGCTAGGATCATCAATATCGCTGTCTTCCACCTCCACATCTTGTCCCACTGGCAGTGCCACAGATAGACCTGTCACCTCCTACTGTAATAAGGCCTCCTTCTTGAACCCCTCCTGAAGGACCTGGCTTAGGCTGTTTTGCATTTAAAATTTCTTTTTTATTTACATATTTTTTTAAGAGAGAGAGAGAGGGACAGTGAGAGAAATAGAAAGAGAGAATCCGTTTTATTTAGTTTTTCATGTGGCTTTCATTGCTCTGAGACTGTTGTGTACATGGTGCTGGGGTTTAAACCCATGTCGTCACACATGCCAGCACCATTACTGCTGAGCCACCCCTCCAGCCCCAACTTTTCCTTTTAATAAGAAGACACTCTAAAATAATGATAAGAAGTGTAGTGTAGTGCAGACTTTTTCTTTTAATAAGTAGACACTCTAAAATAAAATAAGAATTGTAGTGTAGTAAATAATGATGTTGTTCATTATGGTTATCAAGTTCCACGTGCTAAGCATGGTCAAAGGAGCTGTTACCTGAAGCACAAAAGTTTGTTGATACACCGTGAGTAATGGTTGAGCCACGGTGTTACAACTGCTGTGTTGTCACTAGAATGGGAATATGTCAGCTCCATGGTAATCTTCTAGGACCGCTGTTACGTATTGGCCTGTGGCACCTGACTATAGTTGCATATATTGTTCTAGGTGGTAATGTTTTGTTCAAATTTCTCCAGGTGGTTTGAATCCCTTCCCTAAACTCAGGCAATGCCTTGGAGCCTTCTGGGTATCCAGGGGAGGCCCAACTCCTTGTCTTCCTATTTTATTACCAGAGTTTACAGGACCTTTGTAACAGCCCCTCCAATGGGCTACTCTCACACCTTTCCTGTGGTGGGATTGTGAAGCAAATCTCTTTTGCTTTGAGTATTTTGCACCCCCATCCCTCCACCGTACCCCAGGCCGGAATCTTGGAAGGGAAGGGCCCAACAGGATGACTGATTCACCTCCTCTTCCTACACCTGCTGCCTCTGTGCTCAAATATGAGCACAAAGCACAAAAATAACATCATGTCAGTCTAGTGTGAATGGGAACTCGCTCAGGGCGAGTCCACGGTCAGCCATGGTTGTCTTTACGTATGCTTCTCAAATACCTACCCACAAAACCAGTCTTCCTGCCCCAAGCATTGTAGCCTTAGATATTTGTAAAATATGACAAATGTAACTTCAGAGAAAGACAGACTCTAAGACAAGATGATAAAAAATAGCTCAAATATTTTAGTTTGTTTGATCGGACATAAAATTGTGTTCATAATCAGAAAAAAATTGTATAGGAAAAATATTGAAAAAAATGTAAAATATTCTTTAT
>PVKS010038809.1:0-17673 GCA_004027875.1 Aplodontia rufa | reverse complement strand
AGAGAGAAACAACTTTATTTAGTTTTTCACATGGCCTTCATTGCTCCAACACTTAGTTGGGTACGTGGTGCTGGGGTTTGAACCCGGGTCCTCGTGCTTGCCAGGCAAGCACCGAAACGCTGAGCTACCGCTCCAGCCCCATGGCATTGGTATCTTGATGGAGATTGCACTGAATCTGTGTAGAGCATGCTGTTTAGTCAACTGTGCAGTCTGTGACCACGAGAGCGACACACTTGCTGTCTGTTTCAACAGCTGTGAATTACCATGTTGGAAAGATAGAAGCTGCAGGCAGGAGGTGAAGTCCTGTGGCATGGTATTTATTTACCATGGTGGAAGTCAGTGGATGTCAGAAGTTGAGAAATCAAAAACTAACAGCAACACGTTGCAAAGCATGTTTGAAGGCAAGGCCAGACGTTGTCATGGTTAAGAGTGGTTAAGAGTACAACTGCTTCAGTTTCAATCCTGGTTCTTCAGTTGTCCTGTTGCTAAAACAGGAGAACAATAATCAAATGACTTAATTGATGCACAGATGCTCCTCAACTTGCCATGTGGTTATATTTCTATTAAACCCATCATTAAGTTGAAAATATCATAAATCAAAAATACAGTTAATATGTATAATCTACCCAACATCCTAGCTTACCCTTACTTACCTTAAACATGCCCAGAATGCTTGCATTAGCCTACATTTAAGCAAAATCATCTAACATACAACCTATTCGTTAATAAATTGCTGAATATCTCACATAATTTATAGAAAAGATCAAAATAAAAAACAAACAGTTTCTACTGTATGCATATGATTTCCACACCATCCTACCATCAAAAAGTCTTACCACTGAAGGCTGGGAACTATCTGTATAGCTTTAGAAGTCTGACACATAGGTATCATAGGCCTCAACTATGGTTGTTTTTCCCAAAACTGAGGCCAGATATCATGGGGAGACCTAGTGGTAGGATATAGGCCAGGAAGGTAGAGAAAGACAGGAGTGAACTCTGGATTTTGCTTCAACTATAAACCATTTAATCATAGTTAACTTTTAAACTTTTATGTATTTTACATGGGTAAAATAAAATGAACTGATGTAAAACTAACTGGCAGCTAAAGATTAAAAGGAAAACAGAATAGTGCTATGGTGCGTATAAATTAAATGAAAATTGGAACAAAGAAAAATTAATCAATCTATCTGAAGCAAGAAAGTGAAGAAAATCAACACAGGCCTCCCCAACAAAGAAAGAAATTTGAATAAGTCCGGTTTAGGGGGAAAAGAGAAAAATGCAGATAAATGACATCAGGAATTAGAAAATGGTGTAAACTACAGATAAGGAAAGCTTTATACCAATAAAATTGAATGCTTGATGTTCTCCAGAAGATAAAAGACAAAAATCATCCCTGCAGGAGGTAGGAAAACTCAGCCAGTGAATAGAATAAATGAGGAGGCAAAGACCCACCCTAAGCAAAGCAGCCCACAGTTTTATAACACATAATTTTTGACACATACTTTTTATTGTTATTTAAACACTTTGAGAGGGAAACTTTCCTCACTCCTGCTTTTGAAAGAAAAGCTATTGCTTTTCTTTCAAAATTGGAACACTTGTGAATGGCAGACCTGCCCTTATTTTGCAAATCACAGGTCAGTTGTGGGAAAGGTGGGAGAAGGTACCCTGGGGATTCTCACCTTGGAATTTTGATCCTGGAAGGAGCTGGGATGAAGATTCCCAGATCCCCACTGCTGAGTGTATGTTTTCATTCCTGTACTGCAGTTCTTATAAAGGTCAGTATATATTGGGGTTTTTTCCCCAACCCAATGATATATTATAAGTTATAACTAATTATTAAGTGACTTTTTCTACTGGTACAAAGAAGATCTTCATTGATTCCATTAATGTCATCCTTTATATTAAAAAATAAGAGAATAAAGAGCATGGGACTGGAGCAGTGGCTCAGTGGTTGTAGCACTTGCCTGGCATGTGTGAGGGGGTGGGGTGGAACCGCAGAACCATGTGCACAATGAAGTGTCTTGATTCTCTTTCTCTCTCTCTTTTTCTGTCTCTCTTTAAAAAAGAAAAATAAAGAGGGAAAATCTATGAAGTTATTTTAATCATTGCCAGAAATTACATTTCCTTACCTAGTTAAAAAGAAATCTCAGCAATCTAGAAAGTTCTTCATGACAGCTATTAGAATCATATGGTATCATTTTCAATGTTGAAGTGTAGAATCATTTATATTAAACATCACTAAAAATGCAAATTGATATCTACTGCTATACTTTAATAATTACTCTCAATGCAGTAAGAAAAGTAAAGAAATAGGTGGCATATATAATGGAAAGAATGGCATAGAGTTGCCTTTATTTCTGAGCAGTATGATCTGTAAAGTCCCAGGACACTGCTAGAAAAAATACAATAAGAAAATTTTCCTATGCATAATACTAAAATACAAAAGAACTGCTATATTTCTACATATCAGCAATCATTAATTAAAAATTTAATAGGAGAAAATACATTATCAGCAACAACAAACACTGTCAAATTCCTATTAATAAATCCATTTGAGAGATGTATAAATCTTGTGTGATGCAAACTATAAAATTTCTCTAGAAAACAAGAGTTACATACTACAGAATGATATAAGAGTCCCTGAATGCGAAGACTCAATAATACAGCAGAGTTGTAATAGCCAAGATTGAGGGCAATTAAAGGCATTTTTGGACTCTGACAATAACTGAATGGAATTTTAAAAAAATACAGTAATAAAGCAGGACTTGTCTACCAAATTTTAGAGTAAGCTATAAAACTACACATGAAGCAATATGATTTTGGCTCAGTAATAGAAAATGGATGAAAGAAACAAAGTATTTCCTGAAGCAACGTTTAAATGATAGCTTTGATAGAGGTATTTTAAATGAGGAGAGGAAATAATGATATTTGTTAATGAATTTCTAAAAATATAGTTGTAGCTCTAACAACAAAACAAAAAAAAATAAATTTCAGAGGGAATAATGTATTAAACATAAAAATATACTGGAAGCTGGGCATGTTAGCACATACCTGTAACTCCAGCTATTCAGGAAGCTGAGGTAGAAGGATTGCAAGTTTGAGGTCAGCCTGGGTAATGAAATAAGGCCCTATCTCAAAATAAAATTTTAAAAGGACTGGGAATGTAGCTTGGTGGTAGAGCACTTGCCTAACATATGTGAGCACCTAGGCTAAGTCCTCTGTACTGCAGTAAATGTATATACACGTGTGTGTGAATTGTTATATATATAAATATATATATATATATCTGATATATTCATGTTTTATGTGTGTGTGTGTATATATATACACATATACTTTTTTAAATGCAATACCAAATTAGTCAACCAAATAAACAGCAACTCTAGCAACTCTATTAAGAATATATCGTAGTCAAAGTTAAAGACAACAGGGAATTAAATATGCCTATATTCACATCAAATCAATAAAGATGAACAATCTCAAAGAAAAATGATTAAAAATATGTAGAAATAATTCATAGGGGTGGGGAGAACTAGCAGATATCTAATATACAGTCAAATGAATTAGTAATTATCAGAGAAATTAAAATAAAACAAAGATATTGTTGACAAATATTTTACAATTGTTATCTAGTGATTGGAATGTGATGGGTAAATGGTACAATTTTCTTGGATTCCTATCTGGGTCTTTATAACAATATTCAGCATGCATGTTCTAAGCTTCAGAAATGCCAATTCTTGGTATCTGTCCTGCAGACAGATTTGCTCACATGCACATATGTATGTATTAGAATGTTTATCACAGCTTTGTTCATATGCACAACTATAAATAATTAAAATTGTCCTTAGTGGCAAGAGGATAAAGAAAAAAAATGGATGCTCTGTGTTAGAATACCATTTAGGAAGAAAATAAGGAAGATTGACCTTCATGTACTGATAAAATATTCCATAGTACTTTTATATAAAACAAAAGATAAAATAAAAAAAACATACTGTAGAACAATATGCATAGTTTTGAGCATCCATTTATGTTTGTAAAAAAAAAAAAAAAGGTTATCACTTGCATTGGTAGATTTCCTGCATCAGAAATGTTCTGAAGGGACCCACACCAAATTAAACAATGGTCATTTCTGGGAAGAAAAAGTGTTACTGATGGAAAAGATAGGAAGGGAATATACTGTGAAAAAGTTTGAATGTCACTTTATACATTTCAACATTATTTGAAATTTTATTGTAGGAATGCTTTCCTACATCACTTGCATAATTTTTAAAAAGTAAAAGATCATTAAATACCATGGATCTCTTCATATTCTTTTGAAAATTACTGCATTTTATTCTTCTTACACTTGATGATGGATGATACATTATGACCCTGGTTGTCAATCCCAATGAGATGAGGTTGCTTTGTATTTTCTTCCCTGATGTTCAATATTCCAAATTTTCTAGTACTTGCTAGATGGGGCTCATCTGGTGCTATTATCTCTGTGGTATGATTTGGAGAGTGACTCAAATTTCCAAAATACCTCTTTTGCTGATGGCCAGAGAGCTGGCATTCCACCTCGGCCCTTGGTCACTGCAATGGGAACTGGTTACTCTAATTCCTATCAGCATTTGCAAGGAGGGTAACGGAAGCACTTTTTCATTCTTGGCACTTAGCAAAATTACTAGATGCACCAATGGCTGGATTTAATACCCCTAGTCTCCTCTTTTTATCCCTCCAAATTAAAATATAAATAAAATGATTGGGTATCCTATTTTGAGAACTTTTGTATATTTTTTTCTCTGTGTATCCTGTTAAAAAGAGTTTTTAAATATTGGAGAATAGTTGGAAAGGATAATGTGAAATGGCTTGAACCTTGGGCAAGAAATAAAGGAAGGTGAAGGGATACGATCCACAGGGATATCACCCAAGGTGCCCATTGGATGTCAGAAACTGTGAACAGTGCTAAATCCTCTGTATTTTCCTATATATATACACATACTTGTGACAAATTTTTATTTATAAACCAGTCACGGTAACAGATTAACAATGATAATAAAAAGAACAATTATAAAAATATACTGTGATAAAAATTCTGTAAATGTCTGCTCCATCTCTCAAAAATATCTTAGCATTCTCAGTCTGATTTTTTTTTTCTGGAGTATTTTCACCTTTTTACTTAAAGGAAGTACTTCACTTCGTGGATTTCTTTATCATATGCAAATTGATGGCTTTCCTCCTCTTGCACTTTGTGACCACTATTAAGTAAACTAAGGAATACTTGAACACAAGCTTGTCTGTCTGTTAACTGAGGCAGCTACTATGTCTCTAATATTCTGGTGCCCTATACAGGATGGATACACTGAATTGAAGGATGATTCATGTCCCCCATGGAACTGAGCAGAATGGTATAAGATTTTATCATGCTACTCAGAATAGCAGGTGATTTAAAATGTATTAATTGTTTATTTCTGGAACTTTCCATTAAATATTTTCTGACCAAGGTTGATCTCAAATAACTGAAATCACAGATACTGGTTTTACTACTGTCAGAGGGATATTAGAGTTTCTGTATGAGTCTAGATAGCACATAGGTTGCATTTTCCTTTTCTGTCTCTGACCTCTTGCACCCACCTTATTGCCAAAATGTCACTGTCTAACAAGCTGACTCTGGACAAGCTGGACATGAAGGGGAAGAGGGTCATTATGAGAGTGGACTTCAATGTCCCTATGAAGAACAATCAGATGACAAAATCGGAGGATCAAGGCTGCTGTCCCAAGCATCAAAGTCTGCTTGGACAACAGAGCCAAGTGGGTAGTCCTTACGAGCCACCTGGCCTGGCCTGATGTTGTTCCAGTGCCCAGTAAGTACTCCACAGAGCCCGTTGCTCTAGGACTCGAATCTCTGCTGGACAAGGATGTGCTGTTCTTGTGGGACTGTGTGGGCCCAGAAGTAGAGAAAGTCTGTAGCAATCCAGCAGCTGGCTTGGTTATCTTGCAGGAGAACCTTCACTTTCCTATGGAGGAAGAAGGGAAGGGAAAAGATGCTTCTGGAAACAAGGTGAAAACTGAACCAGCCAGAGTCAAAGCATTCCAAGTCTCACTTTCCACGCTCAGGAATATCTGTGTGAATGATGCCCTCAGCACTGCACACCTCCACAGCTCCATGGTGGGCAGTCTGCCACTGAAGGCTGGGCGTTTTTTGACGAAGAAGGAACTGAACTATTTTGTCAAGGCCTTGGAGAGCCCAGAGCCATTGTTCCTGGCCATCTTGGGCAGAGCTAAAGTTGCAGACAAGATCAGCTGATCAATAATATGCTGGACAAAGTTAATGAGATAATTATGAGTGGGGGAATGACTTCTCCCTTCCTTAAGGTGCTCAACAGCATGGAGATTGGCATGTTTGATGAAGAGGGTTCCAAGACTGTCACAGAGCTTACATCTAAATCTGCGAAAAATGGTGTGAAGATTACTCTGCCTGTCAATTTTGTCACTGTTGACAAGTTTGATGAGCATGCCAAGACTGGTCAAGCCACTGTAGCCCTGTGGTTGGGTGGGCTTGGACTGTTGTCCTGACAGCAGCAAGAAGTATACTGAGGCTGTCAGTTGGGCTGAGCAAATTGTATGGAATGGAGCTGAGGAGGTGTTTGAATGAGAAGTTTTCGCCTGGGAACCAAAACCCTCATGGACAAGGAGGCGAAAGCCACTTCCAGGGGCTGCATAACCATCATAGGTGATGGAGACATGGCCACTTGCTGTGCCAAATGGAACATGGAAGATGAAGTCAGCCATGTGAACACTGGGGGTGGTGCTAGCTTGGGGCTCTTGGAAGGTGAAGTCCTTCCTGGGGTGGATGCTCTCAGCAGTATTTAGTACTTTTCTGCATTTGGTTCCTGTGCGTTCAGTCATTAAATCAACTTTCCGCATCTCCACTTAGCATTAGCTAAAACCATCCCCCCACATTAAGATTCAGCTAGAGGACAAGATATGCAGCACCAGGAACCCTTAAATAGGGGCACAGCATCTCAGCTCATCGTTACTGCACCCTGGATTTGCCAATATTCTTTAAGATCCCGATAAAATTTCTTAGTGACGGAATCATTGTGCATTCTAGAGTGCATCTATTTATGTTTTGCCAGTTAAAAGAAAGTGAGCTGTGTTCACTTAGTTCTCTTTTTGAAGTAGCTTACTTTGATTAGCTCGCCACTCTTCACTACTTGGCATGAAAACAAGATAAAATTCCAGTTTTAGGGAGAAAATTGATGATCTATTAAATAAACAAGAAAATGTTCATTGAAACTGGAAAAAAAAAGAGGGACATCTGCTTTGTTTAGAAGAAAGGAACCAAAGTGAGTTTGTATAAGGAGAACAGAAAGTTTGGGTTTTATTGGCTGTATTCTTCACCGTTGTGCGAGCTGGGGAATGGGGGTAGCTAACATCCTCAGTCATGAAATCTGTAAAGCTCTAAAAATTTGTGGCCCTGAATACTAGACAGAGTTCAAAAACTACTCTCTCTCTCTCATGTTGTTTATCAGCAGCCACAATGCAAACCTAATGGCATGAGTAATCTTTTTCAAATTATAAAGATCTGAAAAGTCACTCAACTAAAAAGTTGAGGTCCCTGCACCATCTGTATTAACATCCTTTGAGAACCTGTGAGAAATGAAAGCACTGGGGCCCCACCCAGAACTGATTCAGAACTCTGGGTGAGAACACCACAATCTTGAGTCTTACCAAGCCATCCAGGTGATTCCAATAAATACTACAATTTGATCAGAGGTTGGAAAATGGTTCGCTTGTTTGTTTTATCAGAAAAGAGCCAGATAGTAAATATTTCAGTCTTTGCAGGTTATGAGGTCTCAGTCATAGCTGCTCACTCTGTCTATAATTATAGGTGAAAGGCAATACAGTTAATATGAAAATGAGTGAGCATGGCTATGTTCCAACAACACTGTATTTATAATACTAGGGATCTGGCCCACAGGTTGAGGTTTGCAAATTCCTGTTTTAGATGATAGTAACAGCTACACATATTGAGTATCTCATGTTGGGTAAGGTATGACGCTTCTTATAGATTATTTCCCCACACACTACATAAGATAGGTGTTGCCCCATCTTATTGATATTGAAATGAGTTTTAAACTTTCCCCAAGGCATGCAATTTGCACTTCTATGATTCAGGCTTTATTCCATTTCAAAGGATGGTTTGTTCATTTTGATACTTTAATAGGTGGAAACTACTTGCATTGTACTTGTGTCTGCTTTTTGTCACTGTGATCCCTCTACCCAACAAAACAACTTAGAAGAGGAAATCTATTTTGGCTCCCAGTTTCAGAGCTTTCAGTCAGTCCATGATCAGCTGCCTCCATTGCTCTGGGCCTGAGGTGAGGCAGAACATCAGTGCAGAAGGATGTGGCAGAGGAAAGCTGTCAACTTTTGGCAGCCAGAAAGCAGAGAGATAGAGAGCAGGGACGAGGCCAGAGAGAAGATAAGCCCTTCCAGGACCCAGCCCTCCTTGACCGGTTTCCTCCAACCAGGTCCCACCTTCCAATAGTGCCTATGGCCACAAAGGGATTAATCCATTGGTAAGGTTAGAGTCCTCAAGATTGAATCACTTCCCAAAAGCCCATCTTCTGTACACAGGAGGCGTTGACAGACCTTCCAGGTCCAGATATAGCTGTACTTATTACAAATATTCATCAGTGCAGCGTGACTGGTGTTTGTTTGGTGAGCTGATGTTGCTTTAGTCACTATAAAAGAATATCCATGAGTATTTTCCTCTAATAACTGGTTTCCTCAGTCTCCCATCTTATTGATTGATTGATTGATTGATTGTAAGATACCAAGTCTCCTAGCTGAGAGTTGAGATGACACCATTGTACTGCTGGAAGCCAAAGCGAGAGGATAGTTCTGACATAGAGAAACGGCCAGGCCAAGCCTGCATAGGCCTCCGAAAGTGATGAGTGTGCTTGAGCAAATACCAGTGGCAAGCCCCCCAGTGTTGTCCTTTGCTGAACCAGTAAGTTACTTATGGAAAGACGGCTGTATCAGGAAAGTTATTGGAGAGAGAGAGGGAGAAAGCACTCATTGTTTCCAGGATTGGACCAAGCATGTGCACTATGAGGTGCCCATGGTAACAATGACTGTATGATGTGGACTCCCTATGGTTCCATTCCACATTAAATGCCTTACCTCTATTAATTTATACTTATCATAAACATAATATCCCTGTGTGATATTCAACTTTTCATTGCTGTGACCAAAATACCTGATAACAATTTAAAGAAGGATAAGTTTATTTTGGTTTTACAATTTCAGAAGTCTCAGCCCATGGTCAGCTGATTCCATTGCTCTGGACACAAGGTGAGGGGAAGCTTCTTGATAGAAGGGCTTGGCAGAGGATAACTACTCAGCTCCTGAGAGCTGGAAAACAGAGAGAGGAGAAAGAAAGACTGAGGCACCTGTGACAAAATATAAACCCCCAAATGCACATCCCCAGTGACCTGTTTCTTCCAGCCACATCCTACCTACCTCCAGTTACCATCAAATGGATCAATCTGCCATTTAGATTACAGCTGGTCATAAATTACAATCATATCACCTCTGAGCATTGCTGCATTAACACAGGAGCTTTTGGAAAACACCTCATATCCAAATTGTAACTCCTTGTTTTACGTAAATATAAACAAAATCACACAGCTGGTGTGATCTCAGCTTGAGTTTGAACTGGAGTCTGACTTCAAAGTCATCACTGTTACATCAGAGTATTTCATTGCTACATAATGGTACTTCCAGTACTTCCCCTGCAAACTAACAGCATGCACTGGGTCAACCTTGGCCCTTGTCAGAGCTTTCAACAACCCAAGTGAAAGCTCCATCAGATTTTAGCAATTCAGCTGAAATCCATTTAATCCATTTTAGGCCCTTATTCAAAAACAAGAACCAGTAAAAACGAAATCAAGTCATGGGACAAGAAAATCTTGTGCACTTTTTAGTATGATTCTAACTACTATTTGTTAAAGCATTCTTCATAGTATGGAGGTTAAGGGCACATACTATGCAGCCAGACTGTCTAGGATTTGAACTTGAGCAAAGTTTTCTTTTGTTTTTTGTTTCTTTTTGTTTGTTTGTTTTTAAGAAGAGGGACATTGAGAGAGAAAGAGAATCAACTTTATTTAGTTTTACATGTGGCCTTCGTTGCTCTGACACTTTGTCGTGTACATGGTGCTGGGGTTGGAACCCATATACTTGCGCATGCCAGGCAAGCACCGTAAACGCTGAGCCACCTCTCCAGCCCCCTGTTCTTGTTTTTGTGTTTTTGTTTACTCTTCCCTTGCCATTATTCTAATCTGTAAAATGGGGCTAATTACATTCACCTCACATGAAGATTGTACTGAAATAACTTGGACCAAGGCTGTCAGAGAGTAAATGCTCAGTCATTTTTACCCTTGCAGTTGTAATTATTTTTATCACTGTACCTTCACACTCTGTCCCCAAGAGAATGACCGATAACCCATAGCATCATTACATTTCCCACTTTCACAATGGGGGTCTTCATCTCATTCCTGAAAAGCAGCGTTTTCCCTCTTGTTTCCTGCATCAGCGCATTTATGGATACACAGGAGTGTAATATGGCCTCCAATACAAGCACCCTTTCTTCCGGGGCCTCCACTCTTGCCTGATGCTTTTATACATTACCCCACACCCACTGTTCTGTAGATGCAGTTTGTTGAACTAAGTTAAACCAAAATCTATACTCAGCTATTAGGGAAACACCACTTTCTATTATTTCATTCATTGGTGTCATTAATTTGCATTGTCTGCACCTGCCATAAGCATTGCTTATGGGCTCTCAAATCTCATTAATGTAATCTCAAAGACCAGCAGTTTTTAATGAGCCTGCTATAAGACCCTGGGATGAGCTATGTGGGAATGTTGTTGGCATACATGGTATTTGGGGAAGCACTACCGATAGTGGTCTGCGGGCAATGACACAGATCTAGTCCTGGTTCTAAACTGCCCTGGGCCTCACTACCTCTATAGTCCCATCAGACCTTCATGTGTGTTAATGATTGTCTTACCAGGGAATCTAACACCATTCTACATGGTAACTGAAAGTATTTCTGCCTTGAGTTTAGTATAAGCTGAATTTCCTTTGACTTTTTCAAGGTAAGAATTGAACTGTGTTTTATTTATATTTTTAGCAAGAATTGCTCACTGTTTCACCAAAGCACATCATTAGTTCTAATGGCACTTATTGCATTTGAGTTGCCAGCATCAGAAACCTGCAAGAGTCTGTATTTATGACTCTCATTTTTGTGGTGATTCTGCCTGCCACATAAACTTCTGACCACATTATAAGTCCTGTAGGAGAGGGATACCTGAGCATTTTCACGTTGAAGAGCACATTGTTCTATTATAAAACCAATGTATGTTTTTCATCTCATGTGATTTTGTGAATTATATTTCAGGAAATTAATATAAGCCAGTGTGCTGGGGGTCCCTAAGGATCACTCCCAAGTTTGATGAGTTGCTAAGAGGACTCACAGGACTTCGCTTGTAGTCTTATAGTTGTGCTCATAGCTAAAATTCATCACAGTGAAAAGATACAAAGAAAAATCAGCAATGTGAAATGGTGCATAGGGTAAAGTCTGAGGGATCAATTGTGTGCTTCCAAGGGTGCTCTTCCGGGACAGTAGCAATTCCCCAGCAACGAGCTGTAACGACGCATGTGAAATGCATCTACCAGGGAAGTTCATCAGTGCCCCCGTGCAGTGCCCAGGGTTTTTACTGGGGACCGTTCATACAGGCAGCCTCTGCCTGGAACATAACCAAATTCTGGATATTTAGGGAAAAGGTTTTAACGTGTATCACATTGTACAGTTTGGGCACTTTAAGTCACTGAGGATGGTGGGAACCCTCCTGCAATCCGGGTGTCAGCCAAAGACAACCTTAAAAGAAACCCTTTTAAGAGACAGGAGTCAATCCTGCTGCTCTTTTTTGTCCACACAGTAGGTTGCACCTGTGAACATCACTGGTGGCCAGCAAATGAGTAATTAAGAGAGATTTGTTTGCAGTGGGCATTATTAGGGTGAGAACCATCATTATAAACGAAGCAGGTCCCTACCCCACCTTTCCACTAGTTGTGTTGCTGGAGTTCTAGGCCAGAGGCCTGCCTGGTCTCCCCAACAGTTCAGGTCCACCTGCTTTGCCCAACAACCAAACAGAAAAAGTAGTGGTGAAAACAAGAAAGGAAGTTTGATCACAATGACCATATGGGCCAGACAAGGGGATCGCTGTTTCCAGCCCTGTATTCAGGGTGCTGACATGAAGTTTAGGTTCAAACGGAGAAAGAATGAGGTACATATAACTCAGCAGTTTTTATGCCATATTCACACATGTACATGATTGGATTAATCTCATTACCCAGTACCCACTATTATGGTATAATTTAAATGTACCAATAAAATAATAATACGATTTAGTCAGCTTTTCCATTGCTGTGACTAAAGACCTGACAAAAGCAATTTTTAGGAGTCAAGAGGTTTATTTAGGGGCTCATGGTTTCAGAGGTCCCAGTCCATGGAAGGCCGGTTGCTTTCTTCTGGGCTCAAGGTGAGGCTGTACATCATGATGACAGGCATGGTTCCAGGAAGCAGGGAGCTCACAGTGTCACATGGGGAAGCAGAGCAGAGAAAGAAACTCCATGCCAGACACAATGCATACCCCAAAGGCACGCCCCCAGTGACCCACCTGCTCCAGCCACACCCCACCAGCCTACAGTAGCCAGTTAATCCCTAGAAACTCATTGATTGGGTTAAGGCTTTTCTAACCCTATCGTTTCACCTCAGCCTTCCCGAATTGTCGCATGTGAGCTTTTATCACATTCAAATCATAACAACAATAATAGCCTTGGCCATACTGGTCCAGTTGGTCACTACCTCAGGTTTTGTTCTGCAAGGCGGCTCCCAAAGTCCTTATACAATAAGGACTTATTGGAAAAGGACAGTCTTCATTCGCTTCTCGGGATATTTATCTATCAGACCTACGATTCTGGAATGGGGTGGTTTGGTGCCAGCGAGATGATTCCTTCTGTGTGGAGGGACGGAAGCATCCTGGGGTGATCTGCCTGCAAGGTTCCTGAAAGGCGCAAGGCACCATTCCAGGAACCTGGAACAGGATGTTATAAAAGCTGGCAGGTGAATGTCTCTGCAAATCTTGAAAATATCTTAGTTACTTTTATTTTGGTGTTTTTAGCTGTGAAGGAAGTGGATTACCCACCCACTTTAAATGATGCTCCTTAAATGATTGGCATAGCTATGTGCAGAGATGAGGCGGAATCTGACGCAAAGTTTAAGGTGAAGGGGACAGATACACAATGAAAGCAGAGATGCCAAGTCCTGTCCTTCTTTTAATTACCCGTTGAGCATCTACAGTCCAAGGAAAGAGCCAGTGCTTTTAGCAAAAACTGCTTCTAAGTCCCTATTAGCATAGCAAAGAACAAACCAAAGCTGAGAAATTACAATTTTTTGTTATTGGCTTCATATGCCCCAAATCAATTTTTTTTTCAATGCCAGGGATTGAACTCAGGGTCTTGCACATTCTAGGCAAGTACTCTACAACTGAGATATACACCCCAGGCACACAAATTAAAAATTTAAGTATCTGTTAAGTTAAAATAAAAATGTCCTTCTACTTTTGTTAATACTTTTGTTAATTTGTTAATAGAAAGGTAGCAAAAGGTAAATGGATGGCGATGGAAGAAATCATGCTGCGTGAAGTTAGCCAAACCCAAAGAGTCAAGGGTCAAATGTTTTCACTCATATGTGGAGGGTGGAGCTAGACCCAGGCCTTTGTGAAAGTTAGTCAGTCTCATGTATTAGACCCAACAAAGGCATAGCAACACATAATCTAGGGCAATCATAGATATGTATCAGAAAGGATGGGGGAGGAGGCAGGTGGAGGAGGAGAAAGGAAGGGCTATGGGGAAGGATCTAGGGGGTAAATCTGATTTAAGAATATATGCATATCATATTGTGACTTTATATACATTTTGGATTGTACAATAACTAAATTTCTTAATAAAATACACACAAACGAAAGGTAGCGAAAAGAATACTCCTTCTGTATTCTGAACAAATCCACAGTGTCCTGTTTCCCCCCACTTTTTTATCTGTAAACTAATTTACTTAGGCATAGTAGACACTCAATAAATGGCAATTGCATCTGCTACAGTCACAACATCATCACATCTTATTTCTTCTGTAGCAAATCTTAGCTTTAATTTTTCCGTTAAGCCTGAAAATCTCATAAACCAAATTGTTGCTATGGTTTACAACCATATGATTTTGACTTGACAACAGAAAGTGTCGTTCCACCATTACAGCGTACAGTACAAAAACAAGTGATATTTTGTGTCATCAGGTCTTCTCTGCTAGCCCATTGTTTGATACCATGCTATGGAATAAAATAACTCCAGCAGGCCCTCTGACGTGCATGAACAACAGGTGTGCTGGTTAATTGTTTTCTCATCATGGTGCATATTTCACACCCCATAACTCCCAAATGAAATACCAAGAGAATACATAAAATTAAGTGATTCAAAGTCTTAAAAGATTTATGCTGCTTATGATAAAGTGGGAATCCATTGAAATCTGTAAAAGGACCTATAACTATTGCATTATATGTTTAAGAATATGTAAATTCCCAAATATTTATTAAATATATAATGTTTATTTTTGCTTTAAAATTGACACTCCAAAAAAAATGAGGTGTGCACACATTCAAGGAAATCAAAGCAATCCATACTTTTACAAAATGAAGACATGAGTTATCTTATACTTCTTTTTAAATGAGCAGTTGAAAAATCTATGTAAGTGTAAAGTTGTGTGACAGTGGTCTTTTGCTTTTCTCTTACTGTTTCTGAAGTATCCTTTGCCCATCACAAGTGAAAACAAGAGCTCAGTTGCTCAGAAAAGACCACAGCAGTAATTGTACTTGTAACCATTTAGTGTTCCCAATCTTAATGCATTTCCAGCCGATGCACCTGACTAAAGTCACCGTAAGTGATTTTTGGCGCCTACGTATGTTGTGTAAGATTCTTTGTTACCATCTGTTGTGAAACCAACCATTTAGCTGGCATAACTCCACATGGCCTACCTCTCCCACCTCACAGTAAGGCCAGGGATAGAAGGGAAAATGAAAGGCAAGTCACAGTGAAACAGGAAACAGCTAGTCAAAGAATCACCTCCTTTGTATTGAATTCTACTAATGTTCCCTTTCCTCTCCCATATGATCTGCCCTCTGTCAGGATGCTTTGATACTGGAAGCCTTGGGGTCCTTATGGATAAGCCCTGCCACTATTGAGTGAATTCCCATTGACTTTGCTGAGGATGTGAAATGCTATATTTAGAGATAAAATCGGATACTTAATGTAACTGAAGAGGCCACTAATGCTTTAACTTAGTCACCTACCTACCTTTTCCCTACAGCCTTTTTGTCTTGCTCTTAAGGGCGGACTCTCAGAGATGTGAACTATATCATTAACTAGGCTAGTCATAAACTATGCCATCCCTCATTATCATGCATTGAATTATCATGGATGGTCATCCTGGAAGTTCATATTAAATTTGGTGGCTTACCTTGAACACGCTATGTTTCATTAGTCACTCACTTACGTAGAGACACAAGAGAGAGGGATAATTTGTCTGTGTCCTGTGGGAAGTACAAGGACAAAGATGACATTTTGAATTAAAGTTCACTTAACTGAGGAAGTTAGCCTCAGGATATGACCCCACTGCAATCAGTGTGGGTTCAGAGATCTCAGGCCCTGTCTGAGACTTCTGTCATCTCTCAAACTTGTTCCTTTTGGATGACATTCCAGTTGACTTGTTGGGTCTGTCAGGATAGGCTATGCAGTAGTGGTAACTGAATGGTGTCTGTGGCTTCAAACAGAAAGATTCATTTCTTGCTCATGTTACATGCCTGCAGTGAGTAATGACAGGAACTCTGTACATCTAAACACTCAAGACCCCTGGTGAATGGACCAGTAACCATTTCAAACATTGCCAGCAGCCAGGACAGGAAAAAGAGAGCCTAGGGTAAGGTAGGAGGTATTACCTTAGTATGAAAAATGCTGTGGTCTGAAGGATTCTAATCACAATTCTTTGACCACTAGTCATATGGCTACAGAGGGGCAGAGAAGTATAAGACAACATGTTCCCAGGGGAAAGAGAACTAGACTTGTTTAGCAAGCCCCATTCATGACTGCTATATGTGGTCAATACCCTGCTCCCTTCTTTTCTCTATTTCAGAGACTAGGAAGCTCTCAGCTTTTCTTTGTCCTGGAAGAGTCTATATTGACCTGTTTCTGACCTACAAAAGCTAAATGGAAATCTGCTGTGGGGATTTATGGGGAAAGCTTTTGCTTTCTCAGTCGAGGTAACAGTTACTGCTGTTCTTCATTCATACCCCTTTTTCCTACTGGAAAGATGGAGGCATTGCCAGGATTAACAGGAATCATCTTGACATAAGCCTTACACAAAAATTGGAAGAACAGAACAGAAAGCGGGAAGTTTGGTTTCTTGAGGTCCTCAGTGAACACTGCACCAGCCCTGAGCTGCCTGCTTCTGGGCATTTTACTGTGTGAGAAATTAAAACTGAAGTCACTATCAGTCATATTTTGTAGAGGCTTTTTGTTTTGTGTTGCAGTTAAATAGAATCCTTAGATAATCCTTATTGATTTTGAACTTTTAAAGGAGAACACCTCTTCCAAAAGGATGCACCACCCATAACTACTTACCAAGCAAATGAAATATAGCTCAGAAACTTCTCATACATGACCTATAAATTTGTTCTGTTCTACTTTTGCCACTTGGTTTCTGTGGCTGACATTTTGTTTGTTCACTGAATCAGTCAGAATAGGCTAGGTATCAATGCACTAACAAGCAATTCCCAAGATGTTAGTCACCACCTGCTTGTGGACTTCTTGCCATTTGAGAAAATCAAACACCTGTATGTTAAATAACCGTGCACCTGAAAGCTCAGTGCAATCCCAGTTGATATGGTCTTCCTTCTTCTTGAATTTAAAATGGATATTTCCCATTCAAAAAGATGTGTTACCTACAATCCTTAAAAGTTTTCAGATTTTCTTAAAATGGACCACATGGAGATCTGATTCTACATAATATTTTGCTGAGTGTTCCTAGTGTATTTTCAATGGTTAATTTTATCTTTCTGGGAAGAAAAATAAAAGGCCAAAAATGACCCCTATAGCATTTTATTTTTCTGTACCCTTTCAAAATTGAAAAAACTTTTTTTTCTTTTCTTTTTTTTTAATTGGGAAATTTATTTGTTGTACAATCATACAAGTTTTTAACAAAATAATATAAAATGTATATAGATTCTTTTTTTTTAAATTTTTTTATTTTTGAGCAACCTTGCAAGATTTTAACAAAACAATATAAAATGTGTAAAAGATGTGTATATATTCTGGTCATTGCAACTGTCCCCAGGAGTGCCCCCCCCAATTACCCTCCCTTATCCCTCCCTTCCCCTTCCTGTTATAACTCTAAAAATAGTATTAAATTGTAAAGCATTACATCTTATCTGAATTTAACTCATGTTTCTAGACCAACTTTCTCATTGTCCAGGGTCTAGTCCCCACCTCCACAGATGAGTGGAGACAATCGACCC
>PVKS010038808.1:0-17673 GCA_004027875.1 Aplodontia rufa | reverse complement strand
GCATCTTCTACTTCCGCTGATCTCTCCGCCTTTTCTGCTGCTGCAGTTTCTTCTTCGCTGTTTCTCCCATCTACGCTTCTATCATGCTTCTCTGCTTCTCTGCTTCTATGCTTCTTCTATGCTTCTAACCTGACTGGTTGTTACTCTATCCATTACAACAACCAATAGGGGTACAGTGCAAACACGTTTATCCAATTGTAACAAATGAGTGGCCTAATGGTTTAGTCATGCGGTCAGGCATTACGTCACTAAGGAAGCTACAAACTGGCTGGGACAGAGTTGTTTACCACCAAATCTTTTACAAGCCACCTGGGCTTCATGTTGGGGTCCAGTCTCCAACAGTGTGTGATTAAAAGTGCAAAACAGAAATGAAAAGTTAAGTTTTTACTGTATGTAGGACATATCTCTACGTGAGTACATTCTAGTTTTCCGATCACATTTTAGTAGAGTTCTTTGGTGGATTCTTCATGCATGATTTATAGATTATGTAAATCAACATAGATGTTTAGCCTGTTCGTTATGGAACCATTGATATCAGTTTTCTTAAAATGTCCTCCTGTAGGTGCAGGAGGTATGAAGATCCTGTATACAGAGACAGGTAGTCTCCATGCCACTTTTCTTTTTCTTTGCTCTACTGCATTCTTCAAAATTCTTCCAAGCTGTCTTATGGCTTGTTAAATAACTTTCTCTTCAGCTCCTTAACTTTCTCTCATTAACTTTTCTCTCTAGTTGTTGGGGTCTGACCTTTGCTTTATCAGCTGCCCTGGATCTTGTTGCTGTTTGCATAAGCTCCTTCCGGAAGGGCTGCTAGATTGTGTATTGTTAAGCTTGAAAAACAGGGTGTCGACAGGGCTTCAGACATTTCGCATTGGTATCACCTGCCAATTATTCTAGATCCTTCAAGGGGTGCACGTAGAGGCCTACTGATCAAACATGTGCCTCCGAAATCCAGGTGTGGCAATGAACGAGCTAATGTAGAGAGGCCTCGAGGGGGCAGGTGGAGGCCCTTAAAGAAGAGGCTCCAGCCAGCAGTCCAGAGCTCTTCCTTTGGGAGAGAGCTCTCTTACGTTGCTGCTGGACGTGGTGTCCCTGCTCTTTTGGAAGATGAGCTCTTGTCAGCAGCTGAACCTGCCTATGCTTTGCTCCTGAACTTCCCAGCCTTCAGAACTGTGAGAAATTGCTGTCTGTTTGTTCTGAAATAGAGTCTTGTAGCGTTGCCTTGACTTGTTTGAGATTACTTAATGTTAGGCATTTTGTCCTAGCAGTACAAATGAACGTTGCCTTGAAAGAGAGATGTAAAGTATGGATATATAAAAAGGAAAAGTAAAGTTTGGACAAAGAAAGACCGATTCGGGTCTCTGGCCTGTGGTTTTTCTCATCCCCAGCCCATCCCTCAGGTCAGAACCCAGCTAGTATGCTATTTTGCCTGTCCATTTTGCATTTTCAGTTGTGAAAATTAGCAGTTCCAGTTCAAAAGTGTAATTTTCAATAATCTCTTCTTGCTTGCTTATTTTTCATTTAATGTTTTGTTTCTTAAGCATTTCATTTACTTATCTGGCATTCTATATCTGAAAATTATAACATGAAATCTTACTGAGTTAAATCCATTTGGGTTGTTATTGTGGACTCACGTATAGTGGCTGTTTCCTTTTATTGTAAGGAAATTATTCTGTAGTTTCTTCTCTCTCTCTTTCCCTTCCCTCCTCCATTTTCTTTCTTCTCTTCCTCCCCAACACCTTGGAAGTTTGCTCTATCTCCTTGTGAGTCCAACAGTGCGTTACTCTTTCTCTTTTATGTATCACCCATGATCAAGTTGTATGATGACAAGAGTTTCTACAGAGTACTGTTATCCCACCATGATTGTGGAATGAAAAGTGATTTCCACTGGAGAGGATTTGTGTTTGTTTTTGCTGAGAGCTGTGATACTATTTAATGGTTGTAGTTTAATGCTGAAGTCCTAGGTTAAGTTTCTCTAGTTTTAAAGGAGTCACTGCTTAGACTCTGAATCCCAGGGCTGGTATTGCTCTCTTCCAGATAGCAGCCTGGATTTCCTGTGTGTGATGGTCTCTGCTCTGGTCTCAGCTTCCTCTCATCATCTCCCCTTCTTGCCCTCCCTCCTTTCTTTTACCTGATTGGAGATTTTCTTTACTTCTTTGTATGTCCAACCGTATCTTATAATTTTGTTTTGTTTTAATGTACCCAAGATTGTTATATGGTGGCAAGAGTTCCTTCAGAGTACCTAGTAACCCACTATAGTGGTGGACATTAAAGTATTCTATTCTACCAGTGATGGTGAAGCCATTCTGTTTTTTTCTCTGTGAACATAATTTGGAGGCAGCATTTTGAGCTTTCAGAGTCTATAATCTCAAATGTGCTTAAAAGAGAACAGTATAAATTAATGAATAAATATAAATTACTCATCTATATAAAGAAAAATCCTGACTAATATTTTACGTGCAGTAATTGTTTCTTCTCTGGAGACAAAAAGATTAAACAAATCTGTAGTGCTGTGAATACACTAACAGAGTGTTTTGGGATTTAACAGGTCCAAAGGACTATAGCTAAGCAGATTCAGATGGTGAAACAGATTGGAAAAGGTCGCTATGGGGAAGTTTGGATGGGAAAGTGGCGTGGCGAAAAGGTAGCTGTGAAAGTGTTCTTCACCACAGAGGAAGCCAGCTGGTTCAGAGAGACAGAAATCTATCAGACAGTGTTGATGAGGCATGAAAACATTCTGGGTAAGTCTGTGTGGCAGTGCTTAGGGTTTCCTGCTTCCCTGTGTTTTTCTGTGAACATCTGCATATTAATGTCTGAAATGTACAGAGCTTTCTTCTTGGTGTCGGCAACTCACAGCTTCTAGTGGGAGACCTCACAGGAGGAATGACCAAAGCACTCCCCTGAAGGGATGGTGGGCTGGAAATGGAACACTGCCAAATGTCTTTCCTTCAGAAACAGAAAACGTAAATCTAATTCTAGAATTTCATAGGGTTTCCTAGGAATTGGAAGGAACAAACTTTTGTTAAGAGTTAAAGGCATCTTTTTCTGCAGGGTTTGCACTGGTATCAAGATAGGAAAGAAGACCAATGGAATAGAATAGAAGACCCTGAAACAAACCCTTAAATCTTTAAATATCTGACAAAGGGGGACAAAATATTACATGGAAGAGAGACAGCCTTTTCAACAAATGGTGCTGGACAAACTGGACAGCCACTTGCAGAAAGTTGAAATTAGACCCATATCTTTCTCCTTGCACGAGAATCAAATCAAAATGGATCAAGGTGCTAGGAATTAAACCAGCTACCTTGCAACTGATGGAAGACAAATTAGGTCCAACACTTCAGCATTTGGGAGTAGGGAAAGACTTTCTCAACAAGTCTCCTAAAGTGAAGGAAGGAAAGTAAAAAATCAGCAAATGGGATGCCATAAAGCTAAAAAGCTTTTGTACTGCCAAGGAAATAATCAAAAGAGTCAAGAGGTTTCCTACGGAAATGCAAAGAATCATGGGCTATGATTCCTCTACAAGGGTCTCATATCCAGAATCTACAAAATCCTCAACAACCTCAACTACAAAAACACTAACAGCCCAAATAATAAATGGGCCAGAGAGCTAAACAGAAACTTCTCAACAGAGGACATTGATCAAGCCAATGAAAACATGAGAAAGTGCTCTAAATCTCTAGTAGTCAGAGAAATGCAAATGAAAACTACATTAAGATATTACCTCACGCCAGTCAGAATGGCAAAGATGAAGAAAGTAAACAATAATAGATGCTGGAGGGGCTGTGGAGAGATAGGGACACTAACACACTGTTGGTGGAGCTGAGCTACAGACTGGGACAGCCCCTCTGGAAAGCAGTGTGGAGAATCCTCAAAAAACTAGGGATGAGCCCACCATATGATCCTGCTATTCCTCTCCTGGGTATCTTTCCAGGGGATTTAGAATCAGCACATTACAGTGACACAGCAATATCTATGTTTATAGCAACTCAATTTACAATAGCTAAATTATGGAAACAACCCAGATGTCCCTCACTGGATGAATGGATCCAAAAACTGGTATACATATATCATGGAATTTTCCCCAGCAGTTAGAAACAATGATATTGCAGCCTTTGAAGGTAAATGGATGTCTATGGAAGAAATTATGCTGAGTGAAATCAGCTTAACCCAGACAACCAAGGGTCAAATGTCTTCACTCATCTTTGGAGGTTGGACCTAGACCCTGGCCATTGAGAAAGGAGTCTAATGTCATGTTTTAAATCTGAATAAGGTGTAATGTTATACAATCTAATATATTTTTAGAGATGTTTTATGACTGGGAGGGGAGGGATAAGGGTAGGTAATTGGGGGGGGCACTCCTGGGGGTAAAACTAATCTTCAGAATCTATATATATTATTTTGTTAGAAGATTGTGTGATTGTTCAACAGATTTCTGAATAAAAAAAAGCAATTTATGTTGAAACTTGATCGACTTTCTGTTAGGCCAGACGTGGTCTGCTGGTTCATTCAGGTAGCAGTAGAAGCTGATCGGTGAGGTGTATATCATAACTCAAGACTTTGTTTTCTAAACAATGTTGTTCATGTAACTTTAACACCATAAATTTAAATGTTATCTACTGATCAGAAAAAATTCACATTTTTAGATATAAATTTTCTTTTACAGAGAGAAGAGAGTCAATTTTTTTTTCCTCCACTTAGTTGAATACTTGGTACTGGGGATTGAACCCAGGCACTCGTGCATACTAGGCAAGCTCCACTGCTAAGCCATCTCCCCAGCCCCACGTATAAACTTTTAAGATTTCTCTGTCCCTTCAATTTCAAGCACCTTTGATTGGTGTTGGTAATTAATCACAGATATAATCAGAAAACTGAAATGCTAATAAAAGACATCTGTGGACAAAGAATCATTTGAGGCTATGAATTATTGCTGATTCTATTGAGAATATACCTCCAATCCTTTTTTGTCTCTTTCCCTTTTAGGGTTCATTGCTGCAGATATCAAGGGGACTGGGTCTTGGACCCAGTTGTACCTCATCACAGACTATCATGAAAATGGTTCCCTTTATGATTACCTGAAGTCCACCACCCTAGACACTAAATCAATGCTGAAGTTAGCCTACTCTTCTGTCAGTGGCTTATGTCATTTACATACGGAAATCTTTAGTACTCAAGGCAAACCAGCAATTGCTCACCGAGATCTGAAAAGTAAGAACATCCTGGTGAAGAAAAACGGAACTTGCTGTATAGCTGACCTGGGACTGGCTGTTAAATTCATTAGGTTAGTATCAAAGTGAATAAATGTACTTCTTAAGATTTTTTTCTGTTGTTTTTATAGATTACATATTTGGTAGCCCAGTGCTTCTGGGATATATAGTAGGTGAGGAATTTCATTAATTCCAGCTTTTATTTGGGGGAAAAATATTATCAGACATTTTCTTTGGAACAGTGTGTTTGAGTCGGTCCTCATTTCTGTGCTTACCAGGGACCTGTGGATATCAGATTTGTAGCTGTCATGTGCTACTTTTCTGTGAAAAGAGGTAGCTAATGCCTGTGAATCTGTGGTCAGAATTTCATAATAACATATGTCAGTAGGAAAAAGTTTCAGGAAAGAGCTATATCAGTTATATAGTGATAAAGGCACTGGTTGTTTTGTTTTGTTTTTTGTTTTAACTGGGGTATAGGAAAGATAACTTGCATAGGTATTTTATAAGAAATGTTAGAAACTATTAAAACATACCTGGTATTCAGCACTATTCTGGTATAGCTTAAACAATCAATATCAACACCTGTGCACATAAACAAGGATGTGTTGACAGAGGTTTCAGATCCCTAAGGATGGTTGGGGTGACGGGGATAACTTGTGTACAATGAGGATTGTACTGGCCCAGTGGTTGGGACTCTATTTTATTCACCTTCCCTTTAATCAGAGCAGACCCTTTTATCTCCAGGATGATTTAATTAGAGGAAATGGTTCCTCTGTTCTGAAACCAAAATAGGCAATGAGTTTGGAGACCACTGGCATAGAAGGACCAATATGTAATAATATAGCTACCTACTTTTATGCCGGGGGGCATCCTGGGGATTGAACCCAGTGGCGGTGGTGCTTTACTACTGAACCACATTCCCAGTCCTTTTTTATTTTGAGACAGGGTGTTGCTGAGTTGCTAAGCCTGGCCTTGAATTTTCAATCCTCCTACCTCAGCCTCCTGAGTCACTGGGATTAGACAGGTGCCAATACCTACCTTCTGAAAAATTCAGTTTAGACTCAGCCTTTATCACGTTGTTGGACCCTCTCAGGAATTTTTCCCAAGGAGAGACCATAGTAGGTGGAAGAGAGCACAAAGGAAAAGCTATGAGAATGATGAAAAGATTGGAAAATAAAATTCACAAGGAATAATGAATTGGTATTTTCATCTGGAAGTAAAGGCTAAGGGTGGGATTTAATAATGAACTCCAAATATATGAAGGTCTTCACCATTTAGAAATGAAAAATTAAAGTCTGTGATCTTTAAAAACAAAGGAAATGCTTTGAGCTATGGATTTAAGTTAGAAATATGAGTCTCCTTATTAAATAGATTATTTATTAATAAAGAATTATTAAATCCCTTTCACTTCTAAATTGTTTTTTATGACCTGTAGCTCTTTGCAAATCTCTCTCTCTCACACACCCACACACAAACACACATACACTCTCACACTACCAATGATGTTTCTCAGATTATCGTTTTCCTCCTTCCTCTCTATTGAATTTCTCCATAGAGGTACAAATAGTAATCTCATTTTTTTTAGAGAGAAAGAGAGGGAGAGAGGAGAGAGGTGGGGAGAGAGGATCAATTTTATTTAATTTTCCATCTGGTTTTCGTTCCTCTTATACTTAGTTGTGTATGTGATGCTGGGGTTCGAACCCAGGTCCTCCTGCATTCTAGGCAAGCACTCCAGCCACTGAGCTACCACCAGCCCCTCTGGCATTGTTTAATGTCTTATAACTTGGCTTCTGTCCCACCCTCTCCTGACACTCCTTTATTGAGAGAACCATTGATCTTTGTCATCTCTTCTCTCTTCCATCCCAGGGTCCAGAGTGCCTAAAACTTGCCCTTCCTCTTTTCATGGTGTGTGACTTTGTACTCCATGTACCTGTTTCTCTCTCTCCACTGGTTCTTATCTTACTTTTTGTTTCTTAAATACTTGCCACCTATGTGATTTCCTCTTTTTCCGTGTAGTTCTTAGTTTTGTTGAACCATTTCAAAACCTAGGGTACCCAACATCTTCTTCTGAACCTTAACTTTGCTTTCCCAGGCTGGATGAATTCCATCTGTCTCCTGTAGTAATTCCACATTGTCTCCTGTAGTAATTTCCTGGCCCTTCTCTGCCTGGTATTATAATTGTTCTGGTGGACACCTCGTCTTTCCTACTGGTCATTGGATGTCTTGAGCAGGAACCATACCAAATTCATTAATGTTTTTCCCATTTAATGTGTCATAGCAAGTTGCCTATTGTATAAGTATTACTATATTGTTTTAAATCAATAAATGTAGGCAATAACAAAATAACTGAGACCTAATCTTCTTTATAGACCTTAAAACAAATAGTATCTATTATGCTTCTAAAACTTAGTTCTGCCTAATGCAATGGGAATGAACTAAGTGGTCTTTCAAATTTTATGTAGACCCTGATTGTAGGAAGTGGAGGGGACTACTTTAAGGGATAATTCAGAGATTTGTTTAGTATTGATTTGCTAGTTCATCAAGGGAAGAAAGAGATGTGGTGCTGGCTAGGTGTGGCACAGATTTACATGGCTGAAGATTACTGGTGCCCATTCATGTTTCTGGAACTCAGTTTCTACTTCTATTAATTGGAGGCACATTTGATACTTTCAGAGGTCCTTTTCATATTACTTCCTATGTTTATACCTCCAGTTTATAGCCTTTTAAATATTATATTCCTTTGGTTTCTACTAGTTTCTTGACTTTTATCTTTTGCATGTGGTTGTGCACAGATATTTATAGTGTTATATTGCAAGTAGAGTCACAGTTAACCCAGTGCTGAATTTTCAGGCTTCCATCTGAACTTCCTGTGGGAACTTAATCTTGATCCTGGTGTCTCCATTATGACAAGTGTTCTCTTAGGCTTTGCAGTCATTCCTGGAGGTTCCCAGGGAAGTTGAGAGTCCAGAGAAAGCTGATGGTGCCTCCGGAGATTTCCTGCTCCTAGAACTGTTTTGGCCTGTATTCATTTCTTTGTGCACTCTTTTGAAAACGATGTAAATGCTGATGCATTTCCTACTCAACTGAGATTTAATTCAGGTGATGCCCTGGCAGATAGCACCATTACCCTGGATCTCTCTTGGGAAGAGAAAACAATGGCACATGAAAGAATGTACACAGCTTTTAATGTTTTACTCTGGAGAATCAAGCAACCCGTCTAGTACTTCTATGTCAGAATAAAATGTTTTCTTTGTAGGAAAATAAATCCTGACTCAGGCCCTCTCAAGTATTAAATTTTAAATAGAAAATCTACAGTGAAGCCTAGGCTGTCACCCAGATCTCCCAGTTGATGATTGTCAAGTTGTCCAAGTGGAAAGAGATGAGTGGCCCAGCCCAGCAGGTACTGAATTTCCCAAGTCCTTCTGATGTCATCGTTTTCTGCAGTGCTTTGGTTTCTGTACCTACTGGGTTGTTTTTGAAAAAGTGACATGGCTAAATGACTCACAGATGTTATAGAACTAAACTCATTAGTGGCAGCCCCAGCAGCCCGCTCCAGGTTTCTGCAGCTAGAGACTTTAGTTCTGAATTTCTGTTCCTAAGAAACCCTGAGATTTCCCAGAAGTTAACTAGAGCAGCATTGAGCTCCAATGAAAAGTGCTGCAGAAAAGTCTGCTCCTTGGTGGGCATCTGACTGGGCAGAGTTCAGGTGAGCAAATGAGTCCCTGTGCCACTGACGGGGCCTCGGGAAACACGGAGGGCGTGCACAGCCCTGCTGTAACCTCCTGAGAATCTTCCACGCTTTCAGGGAGGTATTGCTAGTCTTCTTAAAAAGTGGTTTCACGTTCCTCAGTATATAGTAGACAGTTAATTTCAGACATCGTTGTAAGTCACAAGCAACGTCCTCCTTCACGTGTCTTCTCACCCACCCTTGTTTCACATATTCGAAAGTTTTAGGTGATTAAAGGTATACAACGTTTGCTTTACCTTTCTTTATTACCTTTTAACCTCCATCCACTTTCCCCCATTCTGCTCCCTTTTTAAGGTAAGTTATAACTTCCAGCAGGAAGACCCCCCCAACAGGTGCCAAAGGCCCCAAAGCACTCTGCCCCTGTGATCTTCCCTCTTCCCCACTGAGGGCTCTGCTTATGTCTTTCTGGAAGCTCTTTCCTCAGGGTAGTATGCTTCCTTACATAACGCGGCTTGCCAGAATTTCTGGTATGGACTTCTAATCTGGAAGTTCAAGGTGAGAATCATTCAGCAAAATAAAACTCATAGTGATGCTTTGTATTTGTAAAGTTCCCTTTTTTCCCTGTCATCAAATCCAGCATCTTTTGCCGGCCTTTTACACGGTGCATGGTGACTATGCATGTGAGGTGTACGCTGCTCCCTGAGTCCCATAGGTGCTCATGATGCCAACACCTGCCATGTACATGCACCACAGCAGCCACTGGTGCTGTGCTGGGGCCATGCTGGGGGCAGTAGCCCAGGTAGAAGCCTGAGGGAGGCCACTGCTGGTGTCATTCCCTCCCCTGTGTTGTTCCATTCTATCCCTCTCAGAAGTGACCAGGATACTTTTTATACTTCTGGTATTTTTTATAATTTGGCTACACGTGTGTGCAAGCTACCTTAGTACACAGAACTGTTTTGCGGGTTCGTGGTTTCTCTGCATGCACACCTCTTCTGTGATGTGCCTCTTTTCCTGTCAACCCAGTTTCTCACGCCCCACCCTCCTCCATGGGAAAGGAGGCTAGAGCAAGCTGAAAGCACCCTGGCCATTTCCTCAGGTCACACTGTACCCTCTAATGTGCTAATGAAGCTGATGCTGCTTTCTTTTTTTCTTCTTTTAATACTTGGTGTCCCGGTGTTAAATCAATTTAATTTCTTATAATTTTTATTTTTGGCCTTGAAGATTAATTCAAGCTGAAATTTTCTCTGCCAATATTTGAGAATAGGTAAAGTGATGTTGCTGAAAACCAAAGAAATGCAGTTTAATTACTTTGGAGCGTAGAAACATGCCTGAGGGAGGAAGGGCAGAGCTATATATCTTAGAGACTCTGATACTTCATAATATCAGGCATGAATTATTTAAAATTATCATGTTTGTTTAAGTGTAGTGCTAAGGGCATTTAGCATTAGGTCAGTGGTAATTCTTTATAAAATAATTTGCTCAGTGCAATTCTGTTTTCCTGGATATTGGTAATCTCTCATTTTATGTCCTTTGTATGGCCTTTCTTTTTAAATTATAACAAAGATGAGTATAAACAGGCCTTTTTCTTCTTTCATTTGAAGTGTATTGTTTTCCTACCATGTGCAAGGCTCACTGTGCATGGAGATGGATTGGGGTTACCCTCTTTAGGAAAATACCAAATGACTATGACAGATATCTGTGGCTTAAAGGCATTTAAAAATCTTTTTTTTTTTTTTGAGAGGATGACAGTGAGAGAAAGAGAATCAATTTTATTTAGTTTTTCATGTGGCCTTTGTTTCTCTGAAATGTCGTTGTGTACATGGTACTGGGGTTCAAATCTGTGTCCTCATGCATGCCAGGCAAGCATGTAACTACTGAGCAACCACTCCAGCCCTGGCATTTATAATCTTAAATTGAAAATGGATATATATTCAGACACTAATAGAGAAGATATTTGTTTAAATGCTCATAGGGAGGGTCTTCAAATACTACTTGGGAAAACACCTGGCATAACAGAGGAAGAGGAGGAGGAATGGCAGATGGAAGAAACTGGTTGTTTTGCATTTGATCAGAATTCTTAATTATATGTTTTTGCAGTATTTGAGGGGGAAAGAATTGAGAGATAACTACATATAGTCTTGCTATCACAAATATTCATTCTTTCATGAGGTGGTACTTAACCTTTTAGTTTTCCGGTAGATGTCTCCATATCACACATTCCATTGCCACTTCCTGACTTCTCAAATCCAAATAAACATTAAGAAACTAAGAGTTGGAAGGGAGTATAATTGCCATGATCTTTATCCTCTACAATCTTCTATTGACCTTTGTAAATACCTAGCTTAAGACTGTTCTTAGATTGTTTTCCTAGGACATGTTCTGGATTATAATTTAGGCCCTTAACCATCCTCTTTCCATTTGCAAAGCCCTATGTTTATTTTCTCTAACTCAAACCCAGGATTCCTTACCTAGGGCCATCACTGTCTTCCTGTGGTGATAAATTTTAACGTGTGCAAGAACATTAGGGAGTACCTGCTGTGCCCATGTGAGAGGTGCCCGAAGGTAGAGCAGGAGAGAAATCACTTTGTAACTAGGGGTGGAGCTTCTGCAGCATCTTTTCCATCTGACATTTTTCCAGTTTAAAAATAAGTCTCTTCTTAGCACACTGTCCTCTCTTATTTACTATTTAGATACACAGTCATTTTTCTTTAATATTATGTGATAAATACTAAAAATTAATATTTTAATATCTTTCCCTGGTCATAGTAAACAGCTCTGCACACTGAGACCTGTGTTTTGTAGACAGCAAGGAATACCCTCTGTTTAACAGATTGACACTTTAACTTTTATTTTAAGGAGATGGGCTCTTTGTTACTTCTAGAAAACCAGAAGGAAGCTAATGTGTACATTGATGACATGTCTTTTGGAATAGTTTCAGGTTAAGGATTTGAGCTGGAAGTGAATTTTAGAAGGTTAAAAGGAAGCTTTATAGTTATGTTTTTATTCATTTGATTTAGTCTTACGTATTGGAGGGTATTGTTGCTACATATTCATGCATAGATGGGTATTGACAAAGTAGGTTAAAGGCTGATCCTAGACCAGGTTCTCCCCCTTCAACCAGTCCCCGCTGCCATGTCTTCTCTGCTTTACCCCCTTGTTATAGATAGAAATAAACATATATATGTGTGTTAAGTTTGGAATTTTATGATCTTCTCTGCCCACCTATATATTGTTGGGCTTCTCATGGGAGTCAAGGGTTTCCAGTGCATTAATAACACCCCTCATCCCTCCCTCCTCTACCTGCCTCCCACCCTTATCCCCCCAGCTTAATAGTTATGGTTTCCCCTGCTTATGGGGGAATTCACCCATGTTGAGTTTATTTTTTGAGCTTAGGTAACTTTTAGTCTGTTTTAGATTGTGAATGCAAACCATTTTGAGATCTACAGAAGGACATCTGCCATATCTTACATTTCACCAAATGATACTGCGTGTTTTTTGTTTTAGTAGATAATGAAGCAATAACATCAAACCCAGGTGTTGTTGTTTTTGGTAAGTTTGGTATTGACCATCTATGACAAGCATGATAAATGTGATATTTGATACATGAGTCTGCTCTTTCCAGGTTGAGGAGAAATAACAGACAGTGCTTGAGGCAACAGTGTGATTAAAAACAAAATACTTCCTTAGGAATCATGGGGTAGGAAGTCTTGTCAAAAATTTCCCACAAAGTTTAGCTTAACAATGAATTTTGTACCTTTTCTGCTTTACAGTTTTCTGTCCTAGTTGAGTTGTCACTTTTTCTTTGTTCCTCTTCTTTCCCCTGTGGCGTAGGTGCCTGGTACTGTGTTGGCAGGGATTTTACCTGTCAGATTACTAACCTAGAAGTTCAGAACTCTGGCCTTGGCTCACTGTGCTGAAGTGGCCAACATGTGTCTGCTGTCCCCTCAACATTCATTTTGGCCCCGCCTATGAGAAGTTATAATAAATTGATCACATTATGAATTTTCATAAAGCTAAAGATACTATATTTGATTATTCTTTTCCTGCTTTTGAAAAACTAAATGCCATTTGGTTCATGAAACAACATAGTAGTAGTAGAAAGCTTTTTTATGTCTCCCTGTTTGTCAAAGTAAAACACTGACAAGTCTATTGGTCTTCTTCCTCTCTTTGTTACTTCCTCATAGATCAGAAATCCTTGCAACTTCTGGCTCTGAAAATACTCCGTCAGGCTGAGGATGTAGTTCAGTGGTAGAGTGCTGGCCTAGTATGCACAGCCCTGAGATCAAGCCCCAATATCCCCTCCCCCCAATACTGTCTCATTTGACACATGCACATGCCAATTATAAAAGCAAAGCTATTGAAGTATAAATGGGAGGTATTTTAAAATATAGCAGTAGTTAAGAGTTTATGATCTAGTAGGCTTGGGCATGTTGGCACACACCTGTAATACCAATGACTCAGGAAACTGAGGCAGGAGGACCAGAAGTTCAAACCTAGCCTCAGGAATTTAGTGAGGCCTTAAGCAATTTAGTGAGAACCTATCTCAATTAAAAAAAAAATGGCTGGGTAGGTAGCTCAATAGTAATGTGCCCCTGGCTTAAATCCCAAGTACCAAAAAGAAAAATAATTGATCTAGTAGTAAAGCTTTTATGTTGCAGTTTCATGTGGATTTAGTCTTATCTGCACTGGGTTTTTACCTGTGAACATTTGATTTAACTGTGGGCAAGAATTATTTTTCAAGGAAATGTTTTTATTTCCTAAAAGTTTTTCTCTTCCCACTGTCCACTACAGCCCTTATTTAAAAACATCACCTCCACCTGTCATTGGCTGGTCCTCTTTGAAAGGATTAAACTGGTGCACCGAGGCCAAAACCAGTTGTCGGAGATGGATTCCCCCTTATTGAGGGTGTACAAGAGCATTTATAGGGGATTTTCATGGGGGTTGGGATAGTTAGAGCAGAGGGCAGATGCTGATTGGTTCTCTGCCCCAAGGACAGTGGTGAAAGTAGGTCATTGGGTGTATGTTTGTGCCTGTGGGAAAGTTGGAGCCCGGAAGGTTAGAGCCGGGACGATTAGAGCCAGGAAGATTAGAACCAGGACAATTAGAACTGGGAAGAAAAGCTTGGGGAGGCGCCTTGATAACAGAGGGAGGTTATATTCATCCCTTTTTGGTTTTATATGTGGGAAAATGGCGTCGGTCAATCTGGCTACTTCCTGCAGGAAGGGGGCATAGTGGGAGAGGGTCTGGGAGGAATATAGTTAAGAACCCCCATATGAGCACTGAAAAAGCAAATATTTCTTGTGGATTAAGGTCTGTAAAAGTTCCCTAGAACCATAGATCCTGTATTGAACCATAGATCCTGTATTGTACCATAGATCCTGTATTGTGTCGTCTATGTGGCAGGTGGGTGGGATGAGCCAGGTGTCTTGATGAAGGGTTTTCAGGAATGCTTTTCATGAATCAGTCATGGTCAGCATGTTGTAAGCTGGTTTCTGGATGAAGTGCTGGGGTCTTCCAATGCCAGTAGCTGGTAGTCCCTGAGGAGAAGCTGGTTAAAAGTTTGATTAGTGATTTTTTTCAACCTGGTTTTGAATGAATTTTACGATACAGGGTAGGAAGAGGTAAGCAAGCAGGAAGATAGATAATGGTCCTAAAATTGGCCATACCCAAGTAAGAAGGGGAGATTGAAACCAGAGGGAGAATGGGGAGCTGTTAGAGATGCTCTGCAACCTTGCTGACAAATCATTGAGTTTGATAACATTCTACTAGGCCGGATTCATTGACATAATAACAATATTCTTGTAAGAACACAGAGGTACCTTCTTTTTCATCTGTAAGGAGGTCTAATGCTCTGCGGTTTCGGAGAGTTACCTGGGCCAGAGAGGTAACCTGTTTTTGTAGGGAGGCCAAGGACCAGGCCATGGATGTGAGGGTACTTTTGAGCTGAGAACTGATGTCGGCACCAGATTTGTGGCTCTTGGGCCAATTTCATCCATGCCGCCATAATGAGAGCAGGCATGGGAAGTGATGGCCAGCCAGAATGGCAGGCAGGGAAAATGGTGTTG
Organism: Aplodontia rufa; assembly: GCA_004027875.1. Taxonomy (NCBI): domain Eukaryota; kingdom Metazoa; phylum Chordata; class Mammalia; order Rodentia; family Aplodontiidae; genus Aplodontia; species Aplodontia rufa. The sequence continues at coordinate 2,716 of PVKS010038808.1, read as the reverse complement.
GGTCTTTGCCAGGGAGTTGATTTTGCTGGCTAACTGGAAGTTCATGATGGGGTTGGTCCTTCAGAGACTGGCTGGTGGATCCATCAATCCATTGGAGCTTGTCCGTTAGCATCCTGATTGGCTGTTCTTTTCGTGGGCAAGCTGCCCTTTGCCCTGTCCCTTAACTGAAGCCATGCCCCTATCCAGGGGCCATGATGCTGTGACATGCGGGCTATCTGAAGCCATGCCCTCAGCTGGCCTAACATTTTGACCTTTTTGGTGATATAGGGCATAGATTTCCATCTGGCTAATGTGTGCTGTTTATGAGGTGACATGGGGAGGGGAAGGTGTGGGTGTTGGCTCCAAGGGAGGCGGTTGTAAGGGTGCAAGGGCCTTTGGTTGTATGTTACTATAGCAACCTTGCTTATGCAGCTTCAGGTGAACCTGAAGAGATGGGGAGCAGTCATTAGGAGTCTTATCATTAATATGGAAGTAAGGTTGGGGGTTAGCTAGGTGACAAGAGTGGAGTTTAGCAATCCTGGCCAAGGGTCAGGCTGCTTAGGCCTCTCATTCAGATGTCTGAGAGTTCTGATATTCATCTCCATCAGCCCAGTTTCACTGATGTGGCAGCCTTTGTTCATCATCAGGAGATCGAGTATTTGGAGGTCCTGTAATGAAACTCAGGTGACAGATGTTATTTGTCTTTATAGGGAGGCTAGGGAGGCAGTAGATGTTTCTATTGCTTCTGGGTTGCTGCTCTAGCCTCTGAATGGCAGAGACTGACTTCATCCTCCTTCCGCCAATTCGAAGGCAGTGAGTGAGGAGGCTAGGTAGAGTCCGACCACAATGGATAGAAAATGGCCTATTTCGTCCTAGAGAGGGTATTTTGAGCAAATCACATTAGGGGGACTCCCTCTAAAACTGGCATTTAGAAAAAAGCCATTGCCTTTGCTGGTAAATGTCCATGGAGGATTGAGTTTGGTTATACTCTCCTGTCATGTGTTTAAGACCAACTTGATCAAAATTGATCTTGTTCCTGTCTATTGCGACCAGTCAGCTGAGTTTGTCAGGGTTATTCTTGAGGAACTTGTAAAAAGCCTTTTGGCTCTTTTACCAGTTGTGCCATCTCCTAGGGATAGCTCAGGGTCTTGCTGTCCACATGTGGCTTTGCTTGGAAGCATCAGGGACATTGTCCATGAATGCGCATCCTTTTTGCAGTGTGTTCACTGGTTGGCTTTTTGTTCTCTGGGGTCACCTGATCCCCCTGATTGGGAGGTCTTGTTACCCAGAGTTGTTAAGCCTGTATAGAAGTTCCATAGTCCCCTAAGCGTTGGCTGACCAAACAGGGTAAGGGTCAAAATATTGACTATTTTTCCTTAGCTCTTTAACTGTCTTAATTTTGGTCTCCTTGATTTGGTGTTTAATATCCAGCAGGCCAGTTGCACCAGTCTTAAAGTAGAAATATTGTTACATCCTTATAGTTACCCTTTTTGCTTAATTAGAACCAGTAACAGTGCTGTCCTGTATACAGGTGATGGCATGTCTTTGCCTCTTAAAAGCATTTTATAAAGTTTTTATGTATTGTTTCTGGAGTCTATCCGAATATACATTTAGGAAACAGTGTTAATGATCAGGAAAACAGTCAAAGCAAACAGATAAGTCAGGCTTTTAAATGACAGTGACCCTTTTATGTCAGATACAGTTACCCTGCCTATAAACTTTCATAAAGTTATTCAATTTAATGTAACACACAAGCTTCTGAAATTTACCTTCCACAAACCTTCTGCGACTTACTTAGACATTGTATTTCTTCATACCCAGGAACATTTCTTTCATTCTAATTTCCATATCAAAGTAAATATCCATGCCTATAACCTTTTAGATTTTTCCTACTTGTTGATCCTTTGTTAAATCTTCATTCTGATACAATCCTGAGGAAACTTTTAATGTTTTTAATTACCTTAAGGTGAGATTATTTAAGTCAAAGCAGTTGAAAAATACAAAATGAAATTGCCAAGAGAAATAGTACCAGTGCTCGAAGACTGATTTATAAAAGGAACCTCTATGGGTTTTTAATTTTTAAATTTTAGTTTATGAGGGGCTGGAGCTTGTCCCTGGGAACCAAAGGTGTAGTTGGAAGCCCTGATGGGCACTGCAGCTAGTAAAGGCCAGGTTAGAGATGCGCAAAGGAAACAATCAGCTGGACTGGCAGCTGAGAAAGTGTGATTAAGGAAGGTTATAGTGTCTGACAATATATGGAGCCAGGAGTAAAACGAGCTAGAGGGGGAAGATGAATTCTGGAGTGTCTGCATTATGACCTGCTCTGAGTGCTGGATGTCAGTGGACACTTGAGAGATCTGTGTGTCTATAGAGATGTATTCACGAGAAATGTGGAGAGATCCATAGGGGGCAGAAGTGTATCCATTACAGTGAAAGGATGCTGAGATGCTGGAGGCCTAGCGAGGGTCCCAGGGGCCTTTGATTGTGATGTTGTAGGTGTATGTACTACGTATATTGAAACATGTTTTGGGTTAATTGCCCTAAGTATGCATCATGGATCTTACAGGACCAATAGGGGCATCCTCTGTAAGTGTCTGCCTGCCATGTGCAGTAATCTTTTGTTTGGTCACAAGAAGCAGATATAGGGGCATGTGGTGTGTTGGAACAGTTCTGTAGCAGCAGGGAGAGAAAGATAGATGGTATTTGAGCAGCCTGCTAGAGGGCAGTCAGCAGTAGT
>PVKS010038807.1:0-17672 GCA_004027875.1 Aplodontia rufa | reverse complement strand
CAAAAGTATTACGTTTCTCATCTGTTTCACCATCTTGCCCACGAGTACATCATGAAAATTCTCCATGGGAAATACTGAACAGATTCTTGCTCAGAAACCTCATCACAGCTAACACAATTCTTTTCTTATCTTTCTAAATAACTCTGTTGCAATATAGAATCTGAATAATGCAGTAGAAACTAAAAATCATGAAGTGCAATTTTGGCCCAGAGCTATATTCAGAAGTACACAAGATGGAAAAAGTGCATAATTAAGGAAAAAAAACCTATTTTCAACGAATATTATTTTCCAATCATCGACTTTCTTTGTATTTTCATCACATTTAAATAAAACATCCTTCTGCATGTGTTTTTTAAGGTTTGCCTTTACCCCATTGAGTGTGTGCTGCTTAATGCAGTCATGCTGTAACACATTGAAACTCAATAAAAGTACATTTTAGAATAGCTTAGTGAGATTATAGGCAATTGAACTTTACAAGCTTCATTTTATTTTAATGCAAATTACTCTTCATTTTAAAATGCATATTTTTCACCTTATTAAGCATATGATTCATTTGAAAAAATGCTTTTCATACTAAGTAAGTTTAGGTATAAATCAAATGCGGTTTTTTTCTTTATAAAAGTTTTTGTATGGAAGTTTTTGAACGTAACTTAATAAACTTTAACGTAAGGATGACAGGAAGCCACTTTAGAATATGATTGTCATTTCCTAACTCTTTGCATAGCTGGCTCTTTATCAACTTTCAGGTTTTTCGTTAGTGATAAATGAACAGTCTATCAAAGGAAGCCTCTGCATTACACTCAACCACATTATCATTTATTTTATTGACAGCATTTGTGTGAGCTGTAATTATACCATCTTCCGCCACTGGAAGGCACATCCTCAGGAGGTCAGGATATTCTTCAACACTGAGTTCTAAGAACTAAGACTTTGACTCCAGAAAATATTTGTCAACTGAATAAATGTGAGACAGGAATTGCCTTTCAAGAAATTCTCAGAAAAACTAAGTATTACTCAAAATTGTGTTAGCTTTACACAACACTTTGAGTCTCAAAAGAATGCATTTAGTAGGGTTCCATGTTCTTGTTAGCCATTGCACATTAATGTCCTAACGCATCAATTTCCCAAATGATAAACTGAGTCTACTTTAAAATCTTATGCAATCATTTTATGGATAAATTTTAGGTTTTTAAATCATTAAAGACTTAAAATATCCTATAAGAAAAAATGTTCTTATTATAGTGTTTCTTAGTTATCTACAAGTTTTATTTAATTGAACATGGTCATTTTTAGTGAATTTTAAGTAACAAATATATATATATATATATATATTTTTTTTTTTTCCATTTTAAGCAAATCTTTATTAATAGTTTTCTGGAAACTAAAAAATGCATGGAAATGACATATAATGGTTCAATCAATACAAATAGAAACCAGAATCTGCCTTCTAGATAAAACAATAGGCAGGTAAATGGTGCAAATGGAAAACATCATTGAGCAAAAGAAGCCAATCCCAGAGACTTAAGAGTCAAATGTTTTTCCTTATTTGCATAAGGTAGAGTAAAACTAAGATACTGAGAGAATTAGGTTTTTTACTAGACACACCAAATTCAAAGTACCACATAATCTGGGGAAGTTATAGCTATGAAGGTAGGGGAAGAGGGTGGGATGAGGAGAGAGAGGGAGGGAGGGAAAAGGGGGGGCTATTCTCTATGGCACATTTGACTCCCCAGAGAAGCCAAATAATACTCACACAGGCATTTAAAACTCAAAAATTAAAAAATACACTTGTTTATGGACATTTATATATGTAATAGGGGAATATCACATTGGAGACAAAGGGAGCTGGGAATGGGCAAAGTGGGGGATATGCCAGATAAAGACTGGGCTCAAGTTACTTTGTCATTATGTATGTATACATGAATGTGTAGCAGCAAATCCCTCCAATACGTGAAAACATGCTGAACTAATAAGAAATTGACATGTAGGGTTTATCTTAAATTGAGATGATTAAAATTTTTACCTATTTTAATTAACAAATATTAAGTATATATATATTTGTGTCATACAATGTTTTTTTTTGTTTTAAAGAAAGAGAGAGAGAGAGAGAGGAGAGGGAGAGAGAGAGAAAGAGAAAGAGATGGAATAGAGAAGCAATTTTTATTTAGTTTTTCATGTGACTCACGTTCCTCTGACTCTTGACTGTGTATGTGGTGCTGGGGCTCGAACTCAGGCACTCACGCATGACAGACAAGCACCGTAACCGCCAAGCCACTGCTCCAGCCCTGGTATAATGTTTTACTATATGTATATACTGTGGAATGAAAAATGAAAACATCAACCTAATTAACATAAAAGAATTTTATGAAATTATTTTGGTAAAACTACGACAAACCATACTTTAAGAGGAGTAAACAATATTGATCTTTGGAGATCTTATCACTATCAAAAATCTCACTGTCCAAGAAAGATTACAATAAAAGCCACAAGTTAACTTCCTACATAAACAAAAATGATTATGTTTTAAGGATTTAAGTTTACACTGTTGACAGTGTAAACCTGACCAGCCATATGACCAAGGGATAGTTAGAGAGAAAACATAGTTTGTTATTAACCTATTCCCTTTACTAGAAAAACAACTCACTGACTATTTTATTTTACTGTATTTAACATCCTATGTGAACTGTAAACCTCAAATATAGCAGCAAGCTGTCACCAAATATCTGTTCCATGCGACACATGTGCCAGACACAAGACAGGTACAAAACTCAAAGGGACCAATTCTTTCACCTATTATATCCTACCATCTATCTGACATAGAGATATATAGTCTACTAAAAGAGAAACAAGAATGAAATTAAAGACACATGAAAGATCTTGAAAGATCTTTGTGGTTAGATTGTCAATATAAAGAAATTACAAACTGGGAAAGAAGATAAAAGATTACTGGGAATATGTAAGTATGATTATGGTATGAAATCTTATGGAACAGCAACAACTTTGCATGGGTGTATAAAGGACTGAAAGCCAAATACAAAAACTGAAGATGTTATTTGTGTTAGGATAACAGAGGGCCCTGAAGGCACTACCACGGTATCTGATATCCAAGGTCATAGTAACCAATGGGAACCACACTAAATCAATGATCACAAACCTTAATGGCAATACATTTGCCAGCCAATGGTCACTCATTCCCCACAACAGCCACTTCCATCTTTCAGTTAACTATGATGAAATCTACATGTTTCTCAGATTTTTCTAATGGACCTACTTCACAAGAAAATGTAGAAATCATCAGAATGGGGCTTACTCCAATCTGTACTCATCTTTTCCCCATTTCCCAACTGTACAATAGAAGACGCAGCAAACTGAATAGTGTCCTCCCACCCACTCCCAATTCATATAGGTCTGGAAACTCCTGAAATCTAATAAAATATGATTTCTATTTCCCAACAAAACCATAAATATGTTCTTTTCTCCCCAAGTCTTCAGAATAAAATCCAAACTTACCAAAGACTTGATTTCAAACTTCTGGCTAACAAACTGTGAAAAAATAAATTTCTCTTATTTTAAGCCAGTTTATGGCATTTTGTTATAAAAGCCCTGGGAAACTACTACAGAAGATGAGCCCTAGCAAATACCAAAGACCAAGACTTCCATAATGTGGCTGCAATCCTTTATTAGCTAAATTCCTGCCCTTTAAATAATAAAAGACTCCAATCTCACTCCCATTTATATTATTTTATTTCTTTCATCTCTTCTGGTTTCCTCTCTTGTCACAGACCCAGACTACTAACATATAGTCAACTCTCTCTATATGCATTTGCATTTGTATATGGATGTGTGTGTCTACACACACACACACACACACACATTTATTCACATACACATCATGGCATAGTAAATGAATATTCATATCAGATGGAAGGATCATTCTCAGAAGGTTAATAGGCAGAACAGTTGGTAATTATAGAACCTCACCTATCAGGGAGAATATTGAACATTCTGGTGACATAAAGGATTCAGATGATTTTTATTTAATTTGGTTGTGCTAAATTAGAAATGATCAAATGAACCTCACTTTCTAAGTATTTCCAGAAATACCATTAGTATTGAGAGAAAAATTCAATATCATACAACATAATCTTTTCTTATGCTCAAAGTACCCTTCTTTAAAAATATTTGATGCACTTTACATGATTTGTTTGGTATTTTCCAATTCTGCCATAAATTTAATACTCATTTAATCATGAAATTTCACTTGATTAATTGTAGCCTACAGTAATATCCTCTCTTTTTCTGACTCCCTGTACTTACTGTTGGCATAAGTGTGGGTAGGCAAGGAAAATTAAAGCACCCTTTAGGTATACTGAAATAAAGCCAACAAATATAATATATAAAATTAAATCAAAATGTCAACAAAAGCCTAAACCAAATATTTTTTGCAAAATCAACTCGATATCTCTCATATTGGAATTATTTTTTTGAACAACCTTACAAGATTTTAACAAAATAATATAAAATGTGTATATATTCTGTACATTGCAATTATCCCCAGGAGTGCCCCCCCAATTACCCTCCCTTATCCCTCCCTTCCCCTTCCCACTATAACTCTAAAAAAAGTATTAGATTGTAAGGCATTTCATCTTCTCTGGATTTAACTCATGCTACTAGACTACAACTTGACCTGAAATGTTAGTACTAATAATGTAATAAGGGCAAGTCATATTTGAGTGGTTAATTGTGTCAGGCATTATTCAAAACTCCTTAATACATTTTCACTCATTTAATCCTTACAACACCAAGAGGCAGACACTATTATTATATCCTTATAGATGTGACAATAGCAATAGAGTGATTAAGCAACTTGCCCAAGAGACCTTAGCAGAAAACTGGATTAGAATACACACAGACAGGTATTCTTAACCACCAAGGAACGGTAAAAGCAACTGCTCATTCCAAGAAGCCTATGGAAAAGAATAGCTGCATGAGGAGCAGTTTCAGTCAACACAAAGGAAAGGCGGTAATAATCGGTAATAATCCAAGATGACCTTCCATATTCAGGAGATGGTTTATGTCACTTGGCACAGAAAGGGATGTGTCAAGCTCTAATGGCTTGGTATCATTAAACATGAAAGCCCATGAGTGTTCTCATCATGTGCTGATGCCATGCTCACCCAACAATACTCTGAATTTAACTTGGCATCCACTATCACATGCATAAAGGAGACGTGTTGTCCAGAACAAGTGAACAACACATTAATAGATGTATTTCTCATTGTAAATGAATAAACTGGCATTCTGGTGTCAGACATCAGTCTCATGTAAACTTAATTGACTACGGAAGCCATCTGAGCTTGATAAACACAGGCAGAATGATAAAGCTCATGTTTCTGCTATGCAGAGTTGAAGCTCACACTGGTGTCTATGTCTGGTGTATTTCTCTGCAGGGCCTCGTTTTGGAGAGCTCAAGCATCTCTCTTTAGCATTATCCTCTCTTGGTAGGTTCCATGCCTGCTTTCCACAGCACTCTAGACTGTATCACACAGTCTAATCACAGAATTAAGAGATTAAAAAGTTGAGGGTTTGCAGAGATTTTACAGATTTACTACTTGCTATCTGATGCTTGAATGTCCTCTAAAATATCAGTACAAACAGTTGGCTCAATCAATGCTTGAAAACCTCTGGAAGTTTCCCATTATCTCCCAAGGATACTCTTCCCAGATGACAAAAAAACGATCTATTTGAGACAGATCTGCTTCCTTGAAGCTTCCAAATATAGTCAGGGGCTGCTAAGCAAGCCCTATTCTTCTTGCATGTGATGAACCTACAGTAAAAGGAGAAAATTCTCATATCCCCATGTGTCTGCCCTTCTCAAAGCTAAGCATCTCAAACTTTTTCAGACATTCTTCAAAGACTGAAGTTTCCAAATCAGCTTATTTTAAACCTGTTCAAGCTTAACCAATCACCTGTGAGTTTAGCAAAATTACTTCTAATGTGACCTGAATAGCACAAGCACAGTTTTTGGATGATCTGCTTCATAAATGGGCTAAAATTTCATCAACAAAAAACATATAATAAAAATGCACTGAAAAAAAAATCTATGTCTTTTTCTCCTATTTCCAGACCCAAGCTTCTTCATGTACCTTTTGTTATTTTCACTCTTGAAGTTAGGCAGATGACCCTGCAAAAATGGCATACATATTTGGACTTAAAGGGGCCAATAAACCAGAAACAGTGGTACACACCTGTAATCTCAGCAATTCGGGAGGCTAAAGCAGGAGGATCCCAAGTTAGAGGCCAGCCTCAGCAACTTACTGAGATCCTGTCTCAAATTTAAAAAATGAAAAGGTCTGAGGGTATAGTTTAGTGGAAGAACTCATTTGGGTTCAATCCCCAGTACCAAATAGAAAAATAAATAAGTATATAAAAAACAACTATTTTTCTCAAAAGCTTAGGACCAATTAAGAGAAACATATAGAAAAACTGACATCCCTAGGTCAAAACTGAGGAGAGGACTTGGCACATTCTCACATGAGCAATGACTTCAACCCGGAATCCCAGAAACAGAATTTTCCACTGAAAGAACAATCTCAGGCCTCCTCATTTATAGCCCGGAGGAGCAAGCCAAACTGAGTGCTTTCTAGAGGCAGCTGTCATACAGAATGAGGAGAGGAACAAAAGGCTAACCCATGTGCACCTCATTCTCCCTCCATTTCTAGTTGCCGTGTATGAGGCTTAGGAAAGTCAGGGGTATGGCAAGGAAAATCATGCCTCAGAGAAATCAGAATAGGAACATTATCCCAATGCCCCCAATTCATTTTCTGAACGTACTGGGTTTAAGCCCTTTGTCTCTGATCAAACAGACGCAGAGAATACTCGTAGAGCCATTGTCTTAGTCCATGAAGACTGCTCTAACAAAATCCCATGTGTATGGTTTCAAGAAGGCCTTCTCTCATGTTTTTGGAGGCTGCAAAGTCACGCAATCAAGACACTATGGATTCAGTGTCTGCCGAGGGCTCACTTCCTGTTTTCTGACAGTCACCTGCTTTCTGTATCCTCACATGGGGGACAGAGATCTCTCTTGAGTCTCTACTTGAAAGGGCACTAATCCCATTTATGAGCACTGCCATGTCCTAATTACCTCCCAAAGAACTGCCTTCAGACACTACCACATTAGGCATTAGGAATTCAACCTGTGAATCTGGGGAGACACAAGCATTCCATCTGCAACAACCGTCCGCCACACACTCTCAGGGCTTCTCCACATGGTTCTTGTACCAGAATCAACTACTTACAAGGCAGCTCAGAATTCCAACTAGGAAGAGACAGGAGCCTCCAGAACTCTCAAAGGAGAAACCCAGAAATAACTTTTATCAGTTCCATCGTATGTTACTGGTAACAGAATGTCAGTCCAGTTTACCTCAATCACAGGGACAGAGATCCCACATTTTAGTGAAAGCAATATCATAAAATGTCCAGTTATCTTTATAATCTGTCAGTCTACCTCTGTATGCAAATTGTATTTCCCCTGATTTGCAACATACCTTTATCCCTCTCAAGGACCCCCAAAGCTTTATCCCGTAGCAGCAACCCTTCTAAGATCTCATCACCAAAATCAGGACCATAGAAATGAGGCTTCCACAGTATCTCCTGAAGTTGTTTCCTCCCAAACCAAAGACCCGTAGACTGAGTGACAAGTCGTCTGCTGCTCATGTACCTAGTAGACATTCCTGACACAGGAATAGGAAGCATGAAGTCCAATGTTGGCATTTCCCCAATGTTTTCTTTCTGCCTGTTCTTGGAAGTGCTCTTGAAGCCAGGTAGAGGCATAGCTTCTAGTATCTGCAGCCTGAGCTGCTCGTGTAAGTCTGGCTCTGTTAGGGCCTCAGTAACTGAATTTTCAAAACCACTCGTAGTCCTTAAAGATCACAGCACTGGCCCTGCAGTTTTAGAAAACATGCCGTCTCTTATTCTATAACAGTTAACTTTAACAGTTAAATCTGTGCCCAAAATGTGTACTTAGTCCTAAAACAATAAAAACAGATGAATTGGTAGCAAATGCAGGAAAATTATTTTTTTTTTATTTTGGCCTCATTTTCCAGTCCACTTATATAAATTGACCAGAATTTAAAATGAAGTGTTTATCAGAGGTGAGAAGAAAAATAAATACCACCAGCATCCATAGCTGAAGCCGTTACTGCCTCATCTTCTAAAAATCTCATAAGAGCAAATAATTTCTGAAAATTTTCTAATACTTTGAATTATTCAATATGGTCAAACATTCAGCATTGTTTCCCACTGCTCATCTTACCGACTACAGTTTTGTGGATTATTTTTTTAACACACTAAAACAGAAAATAGTATGCTTTTTTGGGAATGTGTGGTCTCTGATCAAAGTCTCTAGACCCTGTTGAAAGGTTAAGAGGAAAATATGGATTGCTGCAGTTTAGCTAACCTACCTGAAGATGTAGTAGTCTGGGAAGTTGTTAAGACTGGAAGCATCTCCAGTGCCTAATTTCACAATTTTACCTCATTGAGAGTGCTCCGGCTTTTGTGGCCAGGGTTGGTTGTAACTGTGGGTTCCATTCGTCTATACAGAGATCTAAGTGAGATGGTAATTACCCCATTGTCTGCTCCCTAACCTTTGCCCATCTGTACTCTCTTGCCTGCCTCTCTTACCCAGGAAGAGTTGCTACGTTTTTTTCATTCACTGTAAATTATGTACATTTGATCTTGCCCTCAATCTGAGCCCTCTTGTACTGCATATTGAAGAATTCCTCAAAGTTTTTCACATGTGGCTGGCACCCTACGTGACAGTCCAACAGTGACATCAACTTTCCTCTTTTAATATATTCCTCTAGTTATTTTACTAAGGATTTCAAAGTCAGGGAAATGTATTCTTTGGATCTAGACTTTCATTTAAAATAAGGACTATTTTTTTTAAAAAACACAAATTGTGTTTAACATCTCTGTACTTTATCATTCTCTATGGAGTGTTTGCTATTGTTTTATTTTGAAACAGGCTCTCGCTAAGCTGCCTAGGCCAGCCTTGAACTTGAGATCCTCCTGCCTCCACCTCCTGAGTCTCTGGGACTACAGGTATGTGCCCAATCTTAATTTTTCACTTTTAAACAATACTCCTCTTCCCATTAAGGGATTTGGTCTTTATATGATATCATTTTTGGAATGGTAAACTATTCTAAAAATGATATGGGCATGTCACCATATGATCTCTCCATTCAAATATGCTCATAGTACGTGACATTATTACTTTAAGAAATTATTTTGTTAAATCAACTTCATCAAATACTACTCATATTTGTTCTCATCTCAATATCTTGTAATATATTTACTGAAGCTTCACCTTTGAGGGTCATCTAGGACAGTCTTTACCAACATTTTTCTAACATCGTGAAAAATTTGCCTTATTCACATTTATCCATCTCCAGCCTGTGCTGCTCCGGCTTTCAAAAATTCAGAGAATACATCACTTATGCCTTTCCATTCATTCTCTCATCATTCATCACGTTTAGGTCCAAGATGCTTTCTGAGAGGTAAGGATATTGGATGCCATAGTGGTCTGTCTTCAAGAATAATGTCATTTACGATCTGAAGGGAACCTTTCAGAGCAAGGCCTACAAAAGGCTTAAAGTCAGAACTTGTTAACAGGTCAATGCAGAGCCATCCATCAAAGGAATCTCCTCTCCCAAATTATAAGCTTTTTTAGAATACAAACCATCACATATTTATTTCATTAGGTCCATAACAGATTATCAGGCCTAAAGTAGGCATTTAATTCTTATAAATAAATTGACGTTTCTATAAAAGAGAAGCCTATTTTATAGTTCTGTGTTGTATACATCTATATTTAACTCGAAAGCCTAGTTTTGGATTATATTGTGTTAAAGATGACTAGTGCTACTTAATTCGGTAAACCTGAGTTACCTAAGGATGAAAACAAAGAGCTAGAAAGGGAAGAAAGCTCCATCCCTGGTCTTCCTGCATTACATTTCTTTTTCTTTTTCTGCCCACTAGCATTAGCAACATATAATTGACAAATTTAACACCCATATATTCAAAGAATACAATGTGATAATTTATGTGTACACTAAGAAACAATTACCACAATTATTTCACTTCAGTTACTATTTTTAGAAGAAAATCTACCCTTACCACTCCAGAATACATACATCTGCTCAGAACTGAGCTACAGTTAAAAATTTTTTTCTGATTGTCCCACAGTCTGCTTTATAATTATACCAAATCCTAAAAACTGATGACATCACTAGATTTCCTTATCTACTTATATGTGTGGGTTGTTAATCTGCCTCCTGTTATATAATTGTGTCTTACCCTTCCTTACATGACCTATAGAGTTCACATCTTCATGAATGTTCTTTTTCTATCTCTGCCCATATTTTTGCTTGCTTTGTACTATGTGCTATAAAGGATATCACCCAGTATTCTAACCCCAGTACTCGTTAGACGGAGTATTATTGCCAGATGGGCTAAGTTAAAGCTCTCCTACTAGAAATTTTTCATAAATAATTTCTTTCCTTATACCTACCTCCATTGAACTACCCTCTTATCATTTCTACTCTTATCAACACCAAATATGAAGATATAAAATTAAGAAAAATATGACCTATATTTGAAAACCACAGGAAAAAAAGCTACACTCTAAATGGTACAAGTGGTTAAAAAAGTAAAGTTTTTTATTCAGAATTTTAAAGATGATTAGATCCTGGCATTGGTCTCAATTATTAACATGCTTACATTATTACATTACATCTTTAAGCATAAAATGTCACCTCAGTGCAACTATATTGTTTGTCTTACTTAGTGGAAAAATGCAAACATGTCTAAACCAAATTCAACTCAAAATGATGTCACTACACTCCCCATTCAAAATTAAAACAGCACACATATTTGAGAACTAAAGAAATGCCTGTTGACATTTTGAACATGACTGTTCCATCATGATCTCATTCTACCAAAGTCTTTTACTACAAAGCCAGGAGTCAAACCTCAATACTGGGATGAATAACATGCAGTGTAACAGACCCTATAAAGCTGAATGGTGGCCTTCTCAAAAATGAGAAGGCTAAGCATGGTCCCCTGAGTCTATTCTAAAGAGAAGGGAAATTTGGTGGAAAATACTGGGAAATATTTCACTCCCTGATTAAAACAAACATTTGAAAGAGCTCTTTAATGTGCTTCCACCATACCTTATACTGGCCTTGGACTTGGTAAAAGGGAGGATGTGATACTTAGAGATGCAGCATAGAACTTGCAACCGTGACTACAAAAGCCAGTGCTTCAATGATGGCAGCATAGAAGGATGCTGTGGAGCTGTTGAACCAACGTTGACATACCTACTTGCAGATTTTGTTCTGTGGAATTATTAATGACCATTATTTAAAGTCACTTACACTGTAGTTTTTCCTGATATACTATTACATGCAACCCAGTTTTCCTAACAAAAAGAGGAAATAATATCTATTGCTCAAAATATTATTTTGCCACTCTGTAATGCAAATGTAATACAAAGTTTTAGAAATGAAAACTCTAAAACTAAATGAATAAATCTTTATTATGAGATAAACATACCTGACACAACTACATTTCAGCTACTTGGGAGACTGAGATGAGACAGGAGGATGGCAAGTTCAGAGGCAGTCTCAGCAATTTAGGGAGACCCTATCTCAAATAAAGCCTAAAAACAAGGGCTGGGAACGCAGCTCAGTTTTATAGGATCCCTGGATTCAACCATCAATACTGAAAAAGGACAAAGAGAAAGAGAAAGGGTAGGGAGCAGGAGATGGGAATAAGAACACATAAACTGCTTCATGACATTATATGTAAAAAGCCAAGAACTGGGCTGGAATAGTGACTCAGCGGTTGGAGCACTTGCCTGGCAGACACAAGGATCTGGGTTGAAACCCCAGCACCACATCCACAACCACTGTCAGAGAAACAAAGCCAGATGAAAAAATAAAGTTGAATCTCTCCTTCCTCACTCTTTCTCACTTCTTCTCTCTCCTATTCTCTCTTTAAAAAAAAATAACCTAGAATTCAAGACTGCAGCATCACTCATATGCATTTCTTACATGTTTCTGTGTGTGCTTGTCAAGGAAGAGTTTATAAAAAAAAACGAAAGGTTGATGGATAGAAGTATTGTGAGTCATTTATCAATGCTATCAGTTTTCATTCATCATCATTATCAACACATATTTCTAAAATATAAACACATGTATACGCCATTATTCCTATAACCAGAGGTTTAAAAATAATTAAACTTACAATGATGACCTATTTTCAAATTCTATTCATAAAATCCCATACACTTCAGCTTCAGAAAACTGTGGTCCGACCACTTGCAGCTTTCAAGATAAATGATAAAAATACCAAGAGTAGCTACTTATTTTTGAAAAAAGTGAAATGAATAAATGCCTAAATAAAAGAATGGCAGCTGCAACTATAAATCCCCTTTCTTTGTCAGCTGGAGTAGAATAATGTAAGATATGATTCATGTTATTTTCATATTGCTATTTGTATTCAGTGAACTAGGCTGATTCCACAAAAACTGAAATAACATGTCAATTTATATTGTCCTCAAAAGAGTAGATTTTATCATTTTCTCTTGTACAATCTTCAAAATATTACTACATTTGATATTATTATGGAGAGAAAAATACAACAAAATTTCAATGGAATTTCTGTTCACAGAAAGAAAAACTAAGTTATAGGTATAATTTATTAACCAGTTTTAACTGAGAAATGCTTCCGGAAAAAATGAGACATTAAATTCAATCAAATATACACAGTGACAGGGTCCTGTTTTGAAATTTCGTATCACTATGGTTGCCAGATAAAACACAGGAGACAAGATTTATGATAAATTTATATTTAAAAGTCATGAGAAGGGGCTGGAGCAGTGGCACAGCAGTTACAGTGCTTGCCTGGCATGCGCAAGCACACAACTTCAAACCCCAGCACCACATACTCAATGCAGTCTCAGAGCAACGAAAGTCACATGGAAAACTAAATAAAATTGATTCTGTCTTTCTCTCACTCTCCTTCTCTCTTTAAAAAAAGATAAAATAAAAGTTATGTGACGTTTATCTGGAATTCCATTTTGTTAGGTATTCTGTTATTTTCGTTTTGTGAATACTGAACCCTAAATAACAATTTTCCTACATTTCTCTTGCATTGTAAATTACTATTTCATTGAAGTAGATAAGTTCTAACAGTCAGATCATCAAGCATGCATTTCCACCCTGAAGTTAGATACCAGGGGTTGTAAATACATAGAAGCATAAGACGTGATTTTTAACCTTAAACTGGTCTATCCTTATAATGCGGTAATGATTACTGGACTTTTTGCTTCCTTATCATGTTTCTCACTGAGGACAAACTTGTGAGAATAATCTCAGTATATGAGGGATCCTCAGTGTCCTGTGCGATAAGCCCAGGTGTCCGGGCATTTGTAGCTATTCCATCATTCCCCAGTTCCCTAGCTCCTCCCCATCAATTCATACCCCGAACACAAGCAGGCCTTCTATGGACACAGTTTGCCAACTGTTTCTCCACTGATCTAGGGTATGCTCTATGTCCTTGATGTTTTTCAAACTTTTAACTTTACTTTTGATTAATAAAGAGGTTCTACCCAAAGCAATTTAATTTGTTCTACTCATGTTTTCTCCATATTCCTCAAGGTCTGCAGTAAGAACCATCTGGACTACTTCTATCACCAGACGTTCACAACTGCCAACTCCTCCTCTCATTTTTCACATCTTCGCAAGAGAAAAATGTCAATAGTTTTCTCAGAGAAGTATGAATTCAGAAAAATCAAGATTGCATTATATATAGAGAAAAAAGATTCACAAAAGCAATTGACAACGTTAAACATTCATGTTCCTTGAGCTTCATTTCAGATGATCATTTAAAAAGAATGAAAAGCTGATAAGAGAGATAAAGTGGGAACTTGCTTAAAAAACAGTACTACATATTATTTAGTATTTATGAGATTATTGTTATCACTTTTCATTTTCTATTATATATAGTATATTTATTTATAAACTATCTGCTTAGCTTTCTCAATTACAAATATCAACAATTACATTATATACAACACAGAGTATTTTGCAGCTCTTTCCTACTTGATGACAGTACTCATTATTATACGTGGTGTTGCAGGGATTCAAGTATCTATACAGTATTCCGTAATTTAAAATATATTTTAGAGAGCAGTAATTTGAAAAAAAGTATAATTTTAAGACTTTTTAGATAAAACTTGTAAAGCTCTACTGTTTCCTCACTTATTATAAAAACTAAAGTAACTCATATTGCTTAAGTAAATGAAATAATATACATTGAGATTGTTTTGCAAGTTTAAAGCCTCTATATAAATTTATTTTAGTCAGCTTTTTTGCTCTAATGAGAAAACAACCTGACAAGAACAATTTTAGGAGGAGAAGGTTTATTCAGGGGCATACAGTTTCAGAGGTCTATGTCCAGAGATGGTGGTTTCCTTTCCCTGGGGCTCAAGGTAAGGCTGAACATCATGGCAGACGGCATGACGCCAGGGAGCTGGAGCTCAAGGCACCCTATCAGGAAACAGAGGAGAGAGCAAAACTCCATACCAGACACAGACTATACACCCTAAGGTATGCCCCCAATGACCCACCTCCTCTAGCCATACCCTAACAGCCCACAGTTGCCAGTTAATCTCTATTAGGGGATTAACACGCTGATTGGGTTAAGGCTCTTATAATCCAATTAAATCATTTTTTTCTCAGCCTTCCCCTCCCCAAACTGCCACACTTGAGCTTTTGAGGAACACCTCACATTCAACCCTTAATAAAATTCAAAGCACAAAATGAATATTTAAAAGTATTATTTATCTAATAGAATTTCATATTATTATACGAATTATAGTGAAAGTTATTATTTATCAATCAAGGATTAAAATAAGAATAGAACTTTTAACTATCAATTTTAAGCTCACCGCAAAATTATTACAATTGAAATATAGTTTAAAAAATATTTGCTAAAACTATTTTTCTATACATGATTATTCCATATACCTAATTTCATAAACTTTCGAATAAAAAATTTTTAACTCAGAAATATGTTAATCGTATTATTTTTTTTAAAAGAAAGAAGGGACAGTGAGAGAGAGAAGCAATCTTTATTTAGTTCATCAAATAACCTTCCTTTCTCAGACACTTCATTGTGTATGTGTTGCTGGGGTTTGAACTCGAGTTCTCACGCATGCCAGGCAAGCGCTATAACCACTGAGCCACCGCTCCAGCCCAAATTATTTATTTTTAATTAATTCCTTGGATATATATCTAACATTTTAATTCCCAGAGAGCACATGAATCATATGTTTTCTAATATATTTTCTACAAAGACTTAATATAACTATCAAAATTAAAACTAACCAACCAAAAACTATAGAAATTAATATACCATTTTTGCTCTGAATGGCCATCATGGGCCAAATTATGACAACTTCTCACATCACAATTCACATTATGGGTGCAGTACAGGATGACCTGGGGTAGAACCACTCAGTGCCCAAAAAACAGGAGCTCCTACTTGGTTCCAGGCTCACCAGAGCAGAGGAGGGCAAGATGGCAGAAGATGCGACAGCAATTAAACGTAATACTGGCAAGAGTCATCCCTGCCTGCATTTCAATCCAAAGAAAGGTATGTGGTTTCACCTACCTTCAAAGACAGCAAAGAAGAGAAACACTAACAGGTACCCAGAAAGAGGGAAAAAAATCAAGTATTCATGAATGGTTCTAATGAGTAGCTCACCTAATATAAAAGTTCATTTATTTGAGCATTTGAATGTTCACTGTTTTCTGTATATTTACATAATCTTCTTTGCATTATTAACAAAAAAAGACGGTGAGCTGCCCCAGGCAAGGGACCAAAGTGCTAAATGCTAGTTCTAACACAAGCTTGTCAGTTGTAACTTACGCATTCTCATCCAGCACTTCATTGTGTCCATCACTCCCTCCTCTTTGAAACGCTCTTTTCAACTTTTTTCTTTAAAACAACTTTTCCTTGTTTCCCTCTACTTATTTCCTGTTATTTCTTGGATATGTTCATGACTTTTTCTTTCCCTGTTGACTTTAAAATACTGCTTCTTTTTCAGAGAATTCATAATCCAAATGCTTCTCTCTGATTCTGGTTCTCCTGACAATAATGTAATGGTCAAGAGACTGGATTCTGGATCTAGGCAGGCTAGGATGGAATACCAGCTTGACTTCCTGCTACAAGTCCACCAAGCTAATTAACTTCTCTGGGTCTAAGTTTGCGTACATATAAAATAAGGATGATAAAAAATCAAACCTTCTTCACAGGCTATCTTCATTGTGTGAGTTAACTTACGTAAAGCATTTAGGATGCCACCTGGAACAGTTATTTCCTATGTCAGTTATTAAGCAAATATTAGTTATGACAGTCTTCTCCATGACCTCTTCACTGAGGGCGCTCAAATCTATATTGAACGGCTAGAACTGGCCTTGTGAGTTCCAAAACCTTATCTTCAGCTCCATTCTAGTCATCTTCAGTAGTTCAACTGCTGACAGAAAGAAGGCACCATCCTTCCAAAACCTGGTTTTCTGTATTTTCTAGTTTACAGAACCCTGTTAGCATCCACTCAGACTTACAAACTAGAAGACCACACAAAGTCATTTAGTAAGACATTGTATTAGATCCACGTTTAAATCCATCCTACCCTCACTTTCCTTGCTCTTGCCTTATTTTTTTCACTGTGTATCTTCTGTGTTCCTCATTGCTCACTTTCATTTATTCTGACTCCATCACTTCTGGAAATACCACAGTCAGAAGTTCACCAGGGTGAACTTTCTAAAGTTAAAAATCTGTATCATGTTCTTAGTAAACTCGAGAATGACACACACCCAGTTTTAAGAGATGTACCTTAAGGGATAAACCAAAAAGCAAGAACTGAAGCTGAACTGTACTATCTTACAATTTAAAAAAAATAAGCACTTCCTCAGCCCTTAAAAAAAATAAGCACTTGTAAATAAAATAAGAAAATGAGGAAGAAACTTAGAAGAAATAGATAATATGCAATTAGAGACATTGTTTAAAAGGGTTAAAGAAATGAGCTTCTAATGGTTCTGAAGATACTGAAATTTTTGCCCACTACTTCATTTTTTTCATCTCTTACACCACAACCACCTTGGAAGCATCTTGGAAGCAGCAGCAATGCCAAATTACTTCCAAAATGCAGCTTAGCTTCTCTTGCCTTGCATGCTCTGTCCCCACTGTATGGATAATATCCACTCTTGACCCTTTCTCCAATTGGCTGTTATCACAATCTCTGCTGAGATACACACCTACCTTCCAAAAAAGTTTTTCCAACCCACTGGCCAGGCCAGATTTAGGCTCTCTCAGCTAGAAGGTTTCTTGCTGGCCATAATGATGTACAATTGATTTACCTAACTTGAAACCCTCTTTCAGTCGTGAAACAGTCCAAGAAAAGAGTTATAACCTTTTTCCTCTATGCCTAGAATAAATACTATGAAAATATAAATTCTCAAAGAAGCTGTTTCAAAATGTAAACAAAGGAAAGGAATTGATTAATTAATTAATAATGGGATGGATCTGAATCAATGTGTCTATTA
>PVKS010038806.1:0-17673 GCA_004027875.1 Aplodontia rufa | reverse complement strand
AATTGCAGACTGAATTTCAGTGTCTGTGATTGGGCCATTTAGGATTTCAATATCCTCCTGATTTAATTTAGGGATGCTGTAGGTGTCAAGAAATTTATCCATTTCTTCCAAGTTATCAAATTTGGAGGAGTATAGGTTTTCAAAATACGATCTTATAATTTGTTGGATTTCTATGGGGTTGGTGGTGATTGTTCCTTTTCATTGGAGATTTTATTGATTTGCCTCATTTCTCTCCTTTTTTTGGTTAGATTCGCTAGGGGCCTATCTTGTTTATTTTTTCGAAGTACCAGTTTTGATTTGCATTTCTCTGATTACTAGTGATTTAAAGCCTTTTCTCATATATTTATTGGCTTGCTCAATGTCCTCTATTGAAAAGTTTCCATTTAGCTCTTTGGTCCTTTTATTGATTGTGTGATGTGTTCTTTTCCTATTAGGAGTTTTGAGAACATTGTAAATTCTGGATATTAGTCCCTTGTCAGAAGAATCACAGGCCATGATTTTCTCCTATTCTGTTGGCAGCCTCTTGACAATTTTGATCATTTCCTTAGGTGTGCAAAAGCTTTTTAGCTTCATGACATACCACTCACTGATTTTTTATTTTAATTCTTTCATGTTGAGAAAGTCTTTACCTACTCTCAAATACTGGAGTGTTGGTCCTAACTTTTCTTCCAGCAGTTGCATAGTAGCTAGTTTAATTCCTAGTTCCTTGAACCATTTTGATTTTATTTTTGTGCAAGGTGAAAGATAATGACCTAATTTCAACTTTCTGCAAATGGCATTCCAGTTTGTCCAGCATCATTTGTTGACTAGGCTGTCTTTCTTCCATGTTACCTTTGGACACCCTTTGTGAAAGCAGATATTTAAGGATTGTGGGTTTGTTTCAGAGTGTTCTATTCTATTCCATTGGTTTTCATTCCTATTTAGATATCAGTACAATGCTTTTTTTTTTTTTTTTTTTGTTACTACAACTCTATAGTATAGTTCTAGACCTGGTATTGCAAAACCACCTGTTTCATCTTTGTAGGTTAGTAATGTTTTGGCTATACTGGGTTTCTTGTTGTTCCAAATGAATCTGAGAATCGCTCTTTCTGATCTGTAAAGAATGACATGGTATCTTGATGGGGATTGCATTGAATCTATAAAGTGCTTTTGGCAAAATGGCCATTTTTATTATATTAATTCTACCTAACCAAGAGCATGGAACATCTCTCCATCTTCTCAGGTCATCTTGAATTTCATTCTTCAGTGTACAATAATTGTCGTTGTAGAGGTCTTTGATTTCCCTTATTAAATTAACTCCCAACTATTTTATTCTTTTGAGGATATTGTGAATGTGATCGATTTCCTTATCTCTTCTTCTGTCCTATTATTTTTAGTGAATAGGAAATGTATTGATTTATGGGTATTGATCTTGTAGCCTGCCACTTTGCTAAATCTGTTTATAAGCTCAAGAATTTTTCCAGTGGAATTTTTGGATCTTCCAGATATATAAGATCATATCATCAGCAAAAAGGGATAGTTTGACTTCCTTTCTTCCTATTCTTATCCCTTTAATTTCCTTCTCTTGCCTGATAGCTCTGGCTAGGGTCTCAAGAATATATTGAATAAATGTGGTATGAGCAGACAGCCTTGTTTTGTTCTTGAGTTTAGTGGAAATGCTTTCAGATTTTTTCTGTTGAGTATTATACTAGCTGAATATTTGGCATATATAGTCTTCACATAGTTTTGATAAGTTCCATTGATCCCTATCTTCTCAAGATTTTTTAGCATAAAAGGGTGCTTAATTTTATCAAAGGCCTTTTCTTCATCAATTGAGATGCTCATATGGGTTTTGTCCTTAATTCTTTTTAAGTGATGAATTCCATTAATTGATTCGCATATGTTGAGCCAGGCTTGCATACATGGAATGAAGTTTACTTGATAGTGATGAATTG
Organism: Aplodontia rufa; assembly: GCA_004027875.1. Classification (NCBI taxonomy): domain Eukaryota; kingdom Metazoa; phylum Chordata; class Mammalia; order Rodentia; family Aplodontiidae; genus Aplodontia; species Aplodontia rufa. The sequence goes on along the minus strand of PVKS010038806.1, from coordinate 15,739 downwards.
TCTTCTTGATATGTTTTTGAATACGGTTTGCAAGAATCTTATTAAGGATTTTTGTCTCAAGGTTCATCAGGGATATTAGTCTGTAGTGTTCTTTTTTGATGTGTCCTTCTTGGGTTTGGTATCGGAGCTTTGGTTCCCTCATTAAAAGTGTTTGGGAGATTTCCCTCCTTTTCAATTTCTTGGAATAATTTAATAAGGAGAAGTGTTAGCTTCTCCTCATAGATGAGGTAAAACTTAGGGGGGAAACCATTAGGTCCTGGGTTTTTCTTTTTTGGTAGGCTTTTATTTGCTGTATGGATTTCAGTGCCTGTTATTGGTCTCTTTAGGATTTCAATAATGACCTGTGTCAATTAAGGAAAGTTATGTGTGTCTAGAAATTTGTTCATGTCTTCCAGATTGTCTAATTTAGAGGAGTATAGTTTTTTGAAATATGATCATATAATTTATTGGATTTCCATGGGGTCAGTAGTAATCACTCCCTTTTAATTAGTGATTTGATTGGTTTGCTTCATTTCTCTCCTTCTTTTAGTGAGATTGGCTAGTGGTCTATTTTATTTATTTTTTTCAAAGTACCAGTTCTTTGTTTCATCAATTCTTTTCATTGTTATTTTGTTCTCAATTTCATTGATTTCAGCTCTGATCTTGATTATTTCCTGTCTCCTGCTAGCTTTGGGGTTAGATTGTTCTACCTTTTGTAGGGCTTTGAGGTAGAGCCTAGGCTTATTTGAGATTTCTCTTCATTTTTAGTGTGGGCACTCAGTTCTATAAATTTTCCTCTTAGGAATGCTTTCATGCTGTCCCAGAAGTTTTCATATATTGTGTCTACATTCTCATTCTATTCTAAGAATTTATTGATTTCTGCTCTCATGTCTTCTTGGATCCATTCTTCATTTAATAGGATATTATTCAAACTCCAAGTATATGTGTGATTTCTATTATGATTTTTGCTGTTAATTGCTAGGGCCATGGTGTTATTATCTGATAGAATACATGGAATAATATCTATATTTTTATATTTTCTGAGATTTCTTTTGTGAATCAGAATATGGTCTATTTTGGAGAAGGATTCATGTGCTGCAGAGAAGGTGTAATCCAGTGATTTCAGGTGGACTATTCTATAGATGTCTGCTAAGTCCATTTGATTTATGGCATTGTTTAGGCGGGAGAGTTCTTCATTAATTTTTCTGACAATCTGTCCATTGGTGATAGAGGTGTAGTGAAGTCTCCCAATATTATTGTGTTGAGGTCCACAAGTGGTTTTATGTCATGAAGTAATTTATTCACATAGTTGGGAGCACTGTTATTTGGAGAGCATATATTTACTATGGTTATATCTTCCTATTGTAAGGTTGCCTTTACTACTATGTAGTGGCCTTCTTTATCTCTTCTGATTAGTTTATGTTTGAAATCTATCTTGTCAGACAGAAGTATTGTAACGCCAGCTTGCTTTCTTGGGGCATACACATGGTAGATCTTTTTTCCCATCCGTTCACCCTTAATCTGTGAATGTCATTGGCTGTTAGGCGGGTCTCTTGTGAGCAGCATATTGTTGGACTTTGTTTTTTGATCTAATCTGTAAATCTGTGTCTTTTGAGTGGTGCTTTGAAACCATTCACATTCAGTGTTAGAATAGAAGTGTGGTTGTGTTTCATAGTCATTGTGTATTATTAGTAAGTTCTGTGCTATCTTGGTTGGATATTGATAGGATGTACCTTTATTGAATTTCTTCTGTTTGTGGGTTTTGATAGTGTTTGCTTGTTCATCTATCTGGAGTGAATCCTTGAGGGTTCTTTGTAAAGCTGGTTTTCTGTTCACAAATGCTGCCTGTTTGATCCTTTCATGAAAAGTTCTCAGCGGGGGTTTCAAGATGGCAATCTGAAGACAGACGGCTTCCTCAGAGGCTCCAAGACTGGATGGAAAATCCCCAGTTCATTTCCAGTATTTTGAGGTGCATTTGGGGGATTAGCATCTTTAAAACCCAGTCCTAATTTGCTCAGTGGATTTGAGGAGCCGAGAATTGGGAGAAACAAGTGCTTTTTTATTTTTTTCCATCTGGGCTGGGACGTGGCTTGCTTTCATTCCGCCTGGGAGTGGGGGAGGAGTCTAGCAGCCAGGGACCTTATTGCCATGGAGAAGCCGCTGTGCTTTAAATATAGCGCTTTTGTGGGCTTTATTTACTTCCCCTCCTCCCCCTGCAAGTGGCTGCAGGGGGCAGGGCTTCCAGCAGCCACACCTGCCACTGTGGAGCTGAACAGATGCTGCAACCTCATTGCTGCTCCAATCCCAGGCCTTATAAAAACAGCACATTTGCAGACACCCGCTGATACCATACACTGCAGGGGACGAGAGCTGTGCTGGGAAGAGGCCCACTGAGGTGCCCAGTGGAACACACTGCTAGGCAGGAAAGCCAGGCCACCATTCTGAGCCCCAGGTGACAGCTCTCTCTGGCTTTTTAGTGCAGCCTATGAAAACTGCATCAGGAAATCGCCACGGACTTCAGTCTCATCCAGGAAGAGAAGGCCTTGGCCAGGCCCAGGCTCCACCCTTCTTAAGAGGTCTTCAGTTTGTGGAATATGGGGGAGCAACTCCCTGCCCTGTCCACTCCCCCTAGCCAGGAGAATCACGCAACAAGTTAAAGGCTCTGAGTCTTCTGCCACAAGAGACAGTGTATGCATCTCCCAGCAGAGGAAGAATAGAAATCAGCCAGGTGACCTGCTCATTAAGTCTTCTGGCTTCAGCTCCCCTGAGAAACTGGCAAACTTCCGGGCTTTCCAGAATCAGTCCTCTTGATTGGAAGCTCTCCTAGAAATCCCAGGAGTCTGAAGACACCCCAGTCTTCTTTGTGAGATCACAAAACCACAGACTGAGAGACATTCATATCAAAACCCAGAAGCAAAGTGAACATCTCCTCCCAAAGGTCAAAGAGTTGCCCTTACTGTCTTTAGTTCCCAGGTTTCATTAAGAATTTTTTACTTTTTATCTGATTTTGCATACATATATACTTTTTTTTTCTTTCTTGCCTTCTGTTTATCTCCTGTTCTCAATGTGTGTTGGTACAAGTGCTGGAACAGTTTACCAGTTCATGGACATATAAAAATATTAGCTATTTTTTCTATGTTTTCTGGATATTTTAGCTCTCCTTTTATATTTTCTATTTTTATTCTCTATTTTCTGTACCATTTTGTTAATTTTTGTGTTTTTTTGGTTGTTCATTTCCTTGTCTTCCCTCCTGAAAAGAGATTCTGGTCACACATTTAGTATCGGAAGTATACTGTGCTTGACCTCCTTATTTTACCTAAGTGTGCTTCTACCCTTATGTGATCTCCCAAATCTTATTAATATCTCTTCTACCCCTCCTATATTTTACCACTTCTATTCCTGCTTCTCCTAGGGCCTGCTTTTTCTTGGCTTTTTTCCTTTTTGCCTTTTTTTCCCCAGGGCTGAGGACTGAACTCGGGGCCTTGCACGTGCTAGGCAAGTACTCCGCCACTGAGTTAAATCCCCAACCCCTATATTTTTTTCTTTCTCTTTCTCTTTTTTTCTTTTCTCTTTCTCTTTCTTTCTTGTTCTTTCTGTCTTCAAATTAACCTCTTTGCCCCCTACTCTCTCAATTCCTAAACTTTATCCTGTTCTCTCTCTTCCTCACTCAAAGCCTTTAACCTACTCCCATCCCATTTTTCCTTTCCTTATTCCAAATTGAATCTCTGTAAACATGCTAACAACTTCTAGTTCTTTATTCTAACTCAGGAGCTTCACACTACCTCCCTACCCCACTTCCTTGGTTCTCTAGATTGTAATTCCCCCCACCGTCTGAGTCCCTGCTAAATGAAGTGAAGATCATTCTTCAAAATGGGTATTTGCTGGTTATCATAAAATACTGTGAGAGATCTCATGGAAGAAAATTGCTTCTGAAGGTGCTAATTATTATTATAACTATTTTAGTTGAAACTGTTCAGTATATGTACCTACAGGCTCACATTTCTTCATTGACTGGATTGGAAGCCATTGAGATGTGCTTCCCAAGTCACACCCCAGCCCAATGAAGCATAGGCATAAGAAGCTCCAATAACCCTTACAACAGTAACTAACAGTCGGTCTTCAAGACACATCCTCTGCATCTGAAAATGAGGAAAAGTGGTAATTACTGCCATCCTTACCCTCAGAGCTCCCCAACCAAGGACTCTATGGCAGGGGTCCTGGATGAAAACTAAGAAAAATATATCAAAATTATGATTAGTAACTCAATCAAGGAGTTGAAAGAAGAATTAATGAATGAAATCAGAGAGCAGTTTCAGGTGATCAGAGACAACTTTCAAAAGGAAATAAGTGAACAATTCCATGAAATGAAAGATCATATTTATAAAAAGTTAGACATCCTGAAGAGAGATGTAGCAGAGATATTAGAATTGAAAAGTACTGTCAACCAAATCAAATCCTCACTAGAAGATACTAACACCAGAGTAAACTCAACAGAAAGTAGAACCTCAGCCCTTGAAGAACAAACATCAGATAATGAAGACAGGTTGAGCAATGTTGAGTTCAAGGAGGACAGACAAGAAAAGAAACTTATCGTGCATGACCAGAACTTCCAAGTAACATTTGATGAGATGAGAAGAAACAACCTGAGAGTATTTGGGCTGAAAGAAAACATTGAACAACAAATAGGAGGCATTAAGAATATATTAAATGAAATAACCAGGGAAAACTTTCCTCATATCAGGATTGATCCAGATTACCAAATCCAAGATGCCTATAGAACACCAAACAGACCTAACCAAATGAGAAATTCACCAAGACATATCATATATAAAATGATTAACAGAGAAACTAAAGAAAGAATTCTAAGAGCAGCAAGGGAGAAGCCCCAAGTCATGTTCAGAGGCAGACCAATCAGAATCACTATGGATTTTTCAGACCAGATAATGAAGGCCAGAAGATCTTGGAATATTATTTTCCAAGTATGGAAAGAGAATAATTTCCAGCCAAAGTTAATATACCCTGCAAACCTCAGCTTTAAATGTGACAGAGAAATTAAATACTTCAATGATAAATTCAAGTTAGCAAGATACATGAACACAAACCCTGCATCACACAATATTCTCAAGGACATTCTTCATTCAGAAGAACACATTAATAATTCTCTAAACCCCTAAACAAGAAAATGTCTAAAATCACAATACACTCCAATAGAAAACCAAGATGGCATAAAACACAGCAACAATCACAAAGTCTGGGACTCAGATTCCCATATCTATCCTAACTCTGAATGTGAATGGTCTCAATATCCCAATTAAAAAACACAGATTGGCTTCCTGGATCAAAAAACAAAATCCAACAATATGTTGTCTGCAAGAGACATACCTCACACTCAAAGATAGACACAGACTGAAGGTGAAAGGTTGGCAAAATGTCTACCAGGCCTGTGGCCCAAAAAAGCAAGCTGGCATGGTGATCCCATTATCTGATAAAGTTAACTTTGATCCAAAGCTACTTAGAAAGAAAATGATGGACACTACATCATACTAAAAGGGACAATTCACCAAGAAGACTTAACAATAATTAACATTTATGCCCCCAGTCACAATTCCCCCAAATACATGGAAAAAATGCCCAAGGACATTAAACCCTTCATAGATCTTAACACAGTAATACTGGGGGACTTCAATATACCATTATCAACATTTGGACAGATCATCAAAACAAAAAATCAACAAAGATATCTCCAACTTGAACATCTCTATTAATCAGTTGGGCTTAATGGGCATCTACAGAATATTCCATCATAAATTGGCTGATTTTACCTTCTTCTCAGTAGCTCATGGGTCCTTCTCAAAAATAGACCACATTCTAGTCCACAGAGCAAACCTTAACAAATTCAAGAAAGTGGATATAGTCCCATGTATCTTGTCAGATCACAATGCCATGGTCTTAGCAATCAACAACAAGAACAACAACAACAACAACAACAACAAAAAAGAAGCTACTCTAATACATGGAAATTGAATAATACCCTTTTAAATGAAGAATGGATAAAAGACCAAATGAGATCAGAAATCAAGAAATTCTTGGAAATGAATGAGAATGAGGAAACAACATATTGAAATCTCTGAGATAGTATGAAGGCATTCTTAAGAGGTAAATTTATAGCACTGAGTGCATACATCAAAAATCTAGAAAGAGCCCAAATAAATAGTCTTATGCTCCAACTCAAACTCCTGCAAAAAGAGGAACAATCCAATTCAAAAGCTAACAGAAGACAGGAAATAACTAAAATCAGAGCTGAAGTTAATGAAATTGAGAACAAAAAACCAATACAAAGTATCAATAAAACAGAGTTGGTTCTTTGAAAAAATAAATAAGATCAACAGACCCCTTGCCAACCTCACCAAAAAGAAGATTGAAATGAAGCAAATCAATAAAATCAAAGATGAAAATGGAGAGGTCACCACAGACTCAACCAAAATCCAGGAGATTATCAGATCTTATTTTGAATATTATACTCTGCCAGGTTTGACAATCTGGAAGATATGAACACATACTTAGCCACAAGGGACACACCCAGATTAACACCAGAAGACACAGAAAATCTAAACCAACCTATCTCAGGTTCCTAAATCAAAGCAGCAATCAAAGGCCTTCCAAAAAGAAAAGTCCTGGTCCTGATGGATTCATGGAAGAATTCTACCTAATGTTTACAGAAGAATTAACACCGATCCTCTATAAGCTTTTTGATGAAACTGAAAGGGTCGGAGCACTACCAAACACTTTTTATGAAGCAAACGTAACTCTCATACCAAAATCCAACAAAGACTCATCAAGAAAAGAAAACTATAGACCAATTTCCCTGATGAACATAGATGCAAAAATCCTTAATAAAATTCTAGCTAATTGGATCCAAAAGTGCATTAAAAAGATAATACATCATGATCAAGTGGGCTTCATTCCTGAAAAACAGGGCTGGTTCTACATTCGCAAATCAATAAATGTAATTCACCATTTAAACAGAATTAAAAATAAAAACCATATAATCATCTCAATCGATGCAGAAAAGGCCTTTGATAAAATTCAACATTCCTTTATGCTCAAAACCCTAGAGAGGATAGAGGTCAAGGGAAGATATTTTAACTATGTAAGGTCCATTTATGACAGACCCATAGCCAACATTATGCTCAATGGAGAAAGACTGAAAGCATTTCCACTGAATTCAGGAACAAGACAAGGCTGTCCACTTTCACCACTCTTATTCAATATAGCCTTGAAAATCTTGCCAGAGCTATGAGACAAGAGAAAGAAATCAAAGGAATTCAAATAAGAAAAGAAGAAGTTGTCTCTATTTGCAGATGACAAGATCCTCTCCCTAGAAGATCCTATAAGCTCAATGGGAAGACTTCTGGAACTTATAAACAACTTTAGCAAAGTGGCTGGTTATAAGATTAACACGAATAAATCATTAGCTTTTCTATACTCCAGCAACAAGGACACTGAAGAAGAATTTAGGAAATCTGTCCCTTTCACCATCTCCTCCAAAAAAATAAAGTACTTAGGCATAAATCTCACAAAGGCTGAGCAAGGACTTATACAACAAAACTTATCAAACTTAAAATAAAGAAATTATAGGAGATCTGAGTAGATGGAAAAACATTCCATGTTCGTGGTTAGGTAAAGTCAATATCATCAAAATGGCCATTTTACCCAAAGCCCTATACAGATTTAATATAATCCCTATCAAGATACCAATGTCATTCTCATGGATATAGAAAAAGCAATACCCAAATTTGTATGGAATAACAGAAAACCCAGAATAGCCAAAACATTACTCAGCAAGAAGGAAGAGGCAGGAGGCATCTCAATTCTTGACCTGAAATTGTGCTATAGGGCTACAGTGACAAAAACAGCATGGTATTGGTACCAAAACAGAATGGAAGACCAATGGAATAGAATAGAGGATTCTGAGACAAGCCCTCATACATTTAACTATCCAATATTTGATAAAGGGGGCAAAAGCATGGTGTGAAAGAATGATAGCCTTTTCAACAAATGGTGCTGGACAAATTGAACAGCCATATGTTGACAACTGAAATTGGATCCTTACCTTTCACCGTGCACAAAAATTAAATCAAAATGCTTCAAGGATCTGGATATTAAACCAGCAAATTTACAATTGTAGGATCAACACTATATGACATAGGAGTTGGCACAGTCTTCCTTAACAGAATTTCCATGGCACAAGCGATAAATCAAGAATAAATGCATAGGATGCAATTAAACTAAAAAGCTTTTGCACAGCTAAGGATTTAATCAAGAATCTCAAGAAAGAACCTACAGAATGGGAGAAAAATTTTGCCTGCTACACCTCAGACAGAGGGTTAATATCCAGAATATACAAAGAACTCAAAAAATTAAAAAACAAAACCACTAATAACCCAATTAATAAATGGGCTATGGAACTAAAAAGAATTTTCTCAATGGAAGAAGTCCAAAAAGCCCATAAATATATGAGAAAAATGCTCTACATCACTAGTAATAAGAGAAATGCAAATTAAAACTTCACTGAGATTTCAACTCACTCCAGTCAGAGTGGCAAAAATCAAGAATACAAACAGTGACAGGTGCTGGAGGGGCTGTGGGAAAAGAGGAACACTGTTACATTGCTGGTGGGACTGCCAACTGGTGCAGCCACTCTGGAAAGCAGTGTGGAGACTCCTCAAAAAATTAGGGCTGGAACCGCCTTTTGACCCAGCTATCCCACTCCTGGGTATCTTCCCAAAAGAGCTAGAATCAGCTTACTATAGATATACAGCTTCACCAATGTTCGTAGCAGCTTCAATTTACTATAGATAAATTATGGAACCAACCCAGATGCCCCTCACTTGATGAATGGATCCCAAAACTGTGGTGCATATATACAATAGAGTACTACTCGGGTATTAGAGAAAATTTTATTATGGCATTTGCAGCCAAATGGATGGAGATGGAAAAATCTTGCTAAGTGAAGTATCCCAAACTCAGAGACTCAAGGACATAATGTTTTCTCTCATTTGTGGAAGCTAGAATATAAGCAGAAACAGATTGTTAATGTCTAACCTAACAATTACCTCAACATATATGAATTCTTACATGATCATTGTGAACTGTGCTTAGGTTCCTGGGGGATGTAGGGAGGGGGGTAGGGAGGGGGAAAGGGAATAGGAAGGACATCAAGGTGACCAGAGGGAGGTAGTATGGGGGAATCTAAACTTGGGAACCTCTGACTTCCACGAGAAGTCCAATTAACTTGGGTCTTAAGTAAAGTGAAACATGGAACCATGGGGAACCCAAAGGGGGGAAATCATGGTGTGGCACCAGTATTGGCTTTTTCTGTCATTACACTTTTGTTCTTGATTGTTTGACGATGAACCCCTCCTAGTTGTAAGACCATGTTTATCAAATAAAAATTAAAAAAAAAAAGAAAAGTTCTTATTTTCCCCTCAAGTGTGAAGCTAAGTTTTGCTGGGTATAGTATTCTTGACTGCATGTTGTAGTCTTAGAGACATTGAAAGATGTCCTTTCATTACCTTTTTGATTCTAGAATTGAGGCTGAAAAGTCAGAGGTAATTCTTATTGCTTTGCCTCTGAATGTGATTTGGCATTTCTCCCTTGGTGATTTTAATATTATTTCCTTGATATCTCTGTTGTTCATTTTGAATATGATGTGTCTTGGTGAGTTTCTCAGTTGAGTAGGCCTATTGGATGTCCTCTAAGCTTCCTGGATGAGCGTATCTGACTTTATTTTTTTATGGTAAAAGTTTTCTTTATTTCCGTGAGAATGTTCCTCATACCATGTTCGTGTTTCAATCTCTTCCTGTATTCCAATTACTCTTAGATTGTTTCTTCTCATTTCATCCCAGCCATTTTAAAAAATTCTGATTGTGTTTTTTTATTTTTTTCTTTATTGTCATCTGTGTGCTCAAGCTTGCTCAGCCTCTCCTCATAGTCAAAAGTTCTTTTTTCTATTGCTGTGCTTCTATTTTCTACAGAAGTTAGTCTATTATTAAATTCCTCCACGGTTCCTCTCATGTCATTAATTGCAAATTTTAGTTCTGTTACTACCTTTTTGAGTGTGTCTATTTCTTTGATAATAGAGTTTCTCAACTCTTGAGTTTTCTCACTTTTACCCTTCATTAACTCTTCTTTTAGTCCATTGTTCCTTTTAGTTATCAGATCATTGATAATTTGTTCTAGATTTTCCTCCCACTCCCTGGACTTGGGCTCCTTGGTAGGGGAGTTGTGGGTTTGAGCTGAACCTCTTCTAGTTTGATTCTTCATCTTTGAAGAGCTTCTTTTGGATCTTTGAATTAGGATTCCCTGTGTGGAAGCAAGACCAGTCTCTGGGTACTTCTTCATTACATGTCAAGGTTTTGGTCAGAACCCCTTCTCTAATGACCTCTTCCAGAAAGATTTTTCTCCCTGGAGCCTTGCTTTGCTTCACCTTTGGGATCCAGGTTCTAGGACTCAGACTTGGCACCTGGTGGGGTTGTTGGGCAGCCTGCTGTATTGTTGAAGCTAAGCAGTAGGAATGTGCTGCTTGTTGCTGGGGACCCAGAGGTGGAGGGCAGGCCAGAATGGACCAACCTATGTGCTGTGCTGGGATCTGGGATCCTTGGTGATAGGATGGGCTCAATATATGTGGACCTGGCAGCTGTGTGGCGTATGGGTGTGAGGTCCTTGGAGGTGTCCAGTCCCCTGATGTGGAGGGGAAGGAGTTCTGGGCAGGCATGGATGTGGGGTGGGATCTGCTCAGGCTTCTTCATATTCCTTAAATTGAAGTGAATTCTTGGCTTTTTTGATGTTGTTTGCATATCTATTCATCTTTCAGTATTGTTACATTTTTTTCTTTCAAGTGAGGGCTTCTTTTGTGAGCTTCTTTCCTTAGGGACTCTGGGTTGGGTGGATTTCTGGATACTACTATTTTAATTCAGTATGTGACCTCTGCTGACCACAATATCAATCCCTCTTTGAAAGAAGCAATTGATACCTAGTTGCTATAGTTTCTTCTATGCCAACTCTAGTTCTAGTCAATCTTGTGAAAACAAAAGTTTGTTACAATTATTCTTTTCAGTTTCTCAAGTTCTGTGAAATATCTACAATAAAAATTCTGGAACAGATTTAAATGGTTAGTGGATTAATTAATAATCTTATTCTTACCTTAAATGAGTACCAGAAGTAGGATGGGAGGGAGATTGGGTAAATGGAAGAGGTAAAGTGGAGAGCAGGCAGAAACAGAGGGATTAAAAGAATGAGAGAGGGAGAGAGCTTAAGATCGGTTAGTTTACACAAGGTAAAAAGGAAAAGAGAGAGACAAAGAAAGAGAGAGTCGAACGTGGTTGAATTTATACCAAGGTAAATGGAGGTGAAGAGGAGCATTAGATGTGTGGGGTGCAACATCTAATGACACTGGTATCCTCCTCTTTCCTCTGGCAAGTTGCCCAATTCTATATCTGCTTTTCTTTGGTTTGGTGCTCTAATACTGGTTGCTGTCCCAAGCCTCTGGTGGTGACTTTGTCTTCTGCTAGGGGTTGATAATTGGAGAAGTCCTCTCCTGGCTGCAGGAACTGTGGGCTTTGTCCCAGACCAGTGGGTGCACAGGTGTTAGCAGTGGAGAGACTGTGAAATCATACCTTAGTGGGAGCAAGGTTTGTCACTGCATCCAATGGGTAAGTGGAGATTTGTGCTGCAGAGGGGTAGCCCTCTGCTCAGTGTCTGCTGAGTGGGCCTTTGTGTCTGGCACTTTCATGGAAACTGAATGCCTTCAGCTGACTCTGTCCCTTAATTTGCAAGGAGATGGGAGCAGGCTTCAGCAATCTATCCCATTAGTATTCTCCTTAGAAATTTTATCCAGCTTAATTCCCAATAGGATACTCTGCTCTGAGTGTCTTGGCACTTTTCTGGGAACTAAACATTGCAGAGCAGGCAGCCAGCTCTGTCCCTGTTTGTGAAACAGACTGGGGAGTAGAAAAGGGGACTTCAGTAATCCACTGGTTGATAGTGGTCTCTGTGGAAATTCTCTCCAGCTCAATTCCCAATAGGGGCTTTTATTCTTAGTGTCTTGGCACTTTCCTGGGAACTGAAGGCTCCAGCTTAATTCCCAAGAGAGTACTCTGTAGGGAGATCTCCCTTTGGACCTAGGAATATTACTATTGTCCCTGCGTAAATTCAGTGAGGTGGGTGGAGGGGCCACTGTAAAATGGCTGTAGAGATGATCCACCCCTAACTTTAGGACTTGGCATCACTCTTGCCATGGTATTTCTCAACTAAATATTTTCCCCCTTATACCATCATGTTTGAAGTTATGAGTGCCCTTCTGACCATCTCCTCACATGTGTGAGCTCAGGCCCAGCAATGCTCTCTGAGGTGCCTCTCTTCCACATTTCTACTGCTCTGAGATCAGAAGTTATGACTGTTTCAGTTCATTTTCTGAACCAGCTGTACCACCTGCAGTTTCTTCAGGTCTCAGTATAAGCAGGATAGAGACTTTTAATACTTTTGTTTGTTTGTCTACTACCTTTACTCTTTGCTGCTTCTTTTCAGAGTCCAAGAAGTTGCTGCCTAGCTTGATTCCACCATGATTAAGACTACAAAAATTATTTAACTGATTCAAAATGATATCAAACTTTGTGGGATAGTGCTAAGGCAATACTGAGATAGAGATATATACCACTAAATGCATGCACTCAGGAATCTAAGTTCCCAATTCAAGAACATAGAAAAATAAAAGGAAATTAAACAAAAATCAAATAGAATGTATTAGTAAAAACAAGAGAAAGGCTATTTGAAGTTGAGCACAGAACAGCATTAGAAAAACTCAGTGAGAAAAAGGAGATTCTTTGAAAAGATCCATATAATTGACAAATCTCTAAGAAGACTGACAAATAAAAAAATTAATATCAGGAAGGAAATGGGGAATGTTGCTACAAATGTATTGAGAGATCTAAATGGTAAAAGTGGAACATTATGAATAGTTCTATATGTATAACTTTAAAAATTCATATAAACTGAACCAATTCCTTGAGGGAAACACTGTCATATTCATTCTTTATGAAATGGGTTGTTTTAATAGCTCAATAACTATTAATTTGACTCATAATGTATAACTTTCAAAAATGGAAGTATGTCAGGTCAAATGGTTTCACTGGAGTTTCTACCAAATTTTAAAAGAAGCATTAGCACCAATTTTACACAAGCTCTTATAGAAAATAGAAGTATTTCCCATTTCATTTAATAAAACTGTTATCTTGATACAGAAAGTAGAAAAACATAACACAATGGAAAACCTACAAACCAGCATCCTTCATAAACTAATGTGCAAATACCCTTAATAAGGTATTATCAAATAGAATTTGTCAAGACATAAATAGAATTATGTATACTACAACCAAATTAGGCATAGTCCAAGGAGAAAGGTTGATTTGATAAAACAAAATCAATCAATTTAATCCAACATATTAAAAAGATAAAAAGAGGGCTGGAGCAGTGGCTCAGCAGTTACAGCACTTGCCTGGCATGCACGAGTACCCAGGTTTGATCCCCAGCACTATATACACAGCAAAGTGTCAGAGCAACAAAAACCACATGAAAAATAAAAACAAAACAAAAATTGCTTTTGTCTTTCCCTCTCTCTCTCACTGCCCCTCTTTCAAAAAAAAAGTAAAAAGAAAAATCATTACATTATAAAATCAATGCAGAAAAGGCATTTTAGAAAGTAGCACCTGTTTACTTTGGGGGATTTCATTATGGTATATTCACATATACATGTAAAATATTTTGAACATTTCTACCCCATCCATAACCCTTTTTACCTTCTCCTTCTGTCTTCCTCTGATTCCCTTCTTTTTCTCTTAGTCTCCTTTTTATTTCATGCTGTATTTTTTAAAAATATATTTCATATCAATATTTATCTTTCTGAATGCTATTTTGCTTAACATGATATTCTCCTATTCCAGCCATTTTCCTGAAAGTTGACATGATTTTATCCTTCTTTATGGCTGTATGATACTCCATGATATATAGCACATTTTCTTTATCCATTTATCCTAGCCTGATTGTGTAATTTGGCTACTTTGAATTGTGCCACAATCAATATGGACAATCAGGAATAGTATTGAAACTATTTGTATTTGGGTATACATAGGAGTAGCAGAACTGGATCATTTGGTAGTTTTACTATTAATTTTTTTGAGGAAATACCATAATGATTCCCATAGTCTAAACTAATTACATTCCCACTAACAGTGTATAAGATTTCTTTTTTTTCAACCCCCACCACTAACATCCTCACCAGCAATTTGTATTTTTCATATTCTTGATGATAGCAATTCTGATAAGATAGAATCTCAACGTAATTTTCATTTGCATTTCCCTTAGGCTAGATATGTAGAACTTTTTCTTTTCTTTCCTTTTCCTTTTGATTTTGGGTATTGAGCCCAGGGGCAGTCTACCACTGAGCTACATCCTCAGGCCTTTTTATTATTTTTTTTTTCATTTTCCAGACAGGGTTTAGCTAATTTGCAGAAACTGGCCTCTGCCTTGCAATCCTTCTGCCTTCTGTTTATTCAGATAGTTTTCCCATGTATTGACTGGGTTATTGCTATTGTTTTGGGGGGGTTGCTTTAGTTTTTGTTTTTTTGGTTCTTTAAATATTATTTTTATTATTCCTCTGTTACAAGAGTACTGGCAAAGATTTACTCACACTTTGTAGGCTGTCTCATCACCCCATTAATTGTTTCTTTTTTTGTGTAGAAGCTTTTGTATTTGATGCAATCCATTTGTCTGTTATTACTATTATTTCCTGAGCTGTTGTACTCCCATGTAGGAAGTTAATGCCTGTGCCTATGTCTTGAAGTATTCCCCCTATATTTTCTTCAAGAAGTTTCAAAATGTCAGGTCTTACTTAGATCTTTAATCCATTTTCAATTGATTTTTGTATAGGGTGAGATATATAGATTAAGTTTCCATCTTCTACATATGGATATCCAGCTTTGCCAGCACCCTTTATTAAAAATTATGCTATTTTTCTCAAAAAAATTGTATTTAGCACTTTTTCAAAGGGTCAGATGGCTGTAACTGCGTGGGCTTAATCTGTGACCTCTATTCTATTCTATTGATCTTGGAGTATGTTATTCCAGAATCATGCTGACTTTTTTACTATGACTTATGTGGTATATTTTGAAATTGGACATTGTGATACCTCCAGCATTGCTCTTTTTGCTCAGCATCGCATTAACTATCATGGATTTTCTCTGCTGCCATAAAATTTTCAATTGCTTTTATCTAGTTTTGTGAAGAATATCTTTGGGATTTTAATAGGGATTACATTAAATCTATAGATACCTTTCAGTTTTATAGCCATTTAAAGAATATTACTTATGCCAATATATGAACCAGGGACTTCTTTCCATCTTTTTTTTTTAATTCACAAAAAGATAAATTTATTATTCACAGCTAAGGAGGCTAGGAAGGCCAAAAGCAAGGCACTGTCAGGTTTGTTATTTGGTTGGGATCTCGTCTGTTTTCAAGATGGTACTTTGAGTGCTGTGTTCTTGCAGAATGGAATTTATGGAAGGACAAAGACAAGGGAGAAAGCTCTCTTGTACATCTTTTCTAAGGCTATTAATCACATTTATGAGGCTCCACCTGTGTGTGTGTGTGTGTGTGTGTGTGTGTGTGTGTGTAGGTGATGCAGAATGAAAGGACCCCATTTCTT
>PVKS010038805.1:0-17679 GCA_004027875.1 Aplodontia rufa | reverse complement strand
GAGATCTAAGGGTCGATTGTCTCCACTCATCTGTGGAGGTGGGGACTAGACCCTGGACAATGAGAAAGTTGGTCTAGAAACATGAGTTAAATTCAGATAAGATGTAATGCTTTACAATCTAATACTATTTTTAGAGTTGTAACGGGAAGGGGAAGGGAGGGATAAGGGAGGGTAATTGGGGGGGGCACTCCTGGGGACAGTTGCAATGTCCAGAATATATACACATCTTATACACATTTTATATTGTTTTGTTAAAATCTTGTAAGGTTGCTCAAAAATAAAAAAATTAAAAAAAAAAAAAAGATTCTCCTGCCTCAGCCTTCAGAGTCTCTGGGATTACAGGTGTGCATCAATGGCCAGATATTTCCATGAAATCTGAAACAAAGGCAGGCCAGGTGTGCATGCCTGTAATCCCAGGGACTCAGGATATTGAGACAGGGGGATCACAGGTTCAAAGGCAGCCTTACAATTTAGCAAGACCCTGTCTCAAAGTAAAATATGGTATTTCTATGTTCTTTCCCTTAAAAGGATTCTGCAAATGGTACGATTTGTGATTCAGCCACACAAAATCTGTACCAGCGCATCCCCCGCTCCCAAACTCTCTGTCAATTGCAAAAGTCAGGCAAAAGCAGTGAAAACGGCCAATGGTGATGAAAGGCAGCTTGAGGAGTGAGTGGCACAGCACGGAGCCCAGGTGTTGAGGGGTCAGGAAGAAGACAGACAGGGACTCCAGCCTGGAGACGGGAATTTGTGAATAAAGAAGAGAGGAAGGGTTTTGCGGGCAGGAAGGCCGGAAGAACGGACCCCCGCGCAGGTCCCTTAGGGACCATACTCACCTTTTCGTAGTATCGGATCTCGTACTCTGTGCTGTTGGCCCCCGGGGCTCCAGGGGGAATGGGCTCCCGCCACGACAGGGACACACTCTGGGGCTCCACTCGGTCCCTGCGGATCTCATCCTCCTCCCAGGGTGCTGAAAGTAAGTTAAGTGGGATCCTCCATCCGCATCGGCCGCAGCGCAGGGTGTGTGTGTCCAGCGGGAGGGTGGGCACGGAGGGCGGGGCATGCGGGCGATGGGAGGAGCTAAGACGGGGTGGAGGGCGGGGCTGGTGGTCAGTGGGCGGGGCTAGCGAAAGCAGAGGGGCAGAGGCTGAGACTCGAAGCTAGAGACTCCTCTCTCACCAGCCCTCCTGCTGCTTGCCTACTGCTACATTCCAGCTCACCTCACGGTGGTTGGTTCTAATCCTCCAGGATCTTTCTACACTTCCTATGGCTTGGAGACATAAGAAATCATTTATAAGCAAGCGAGCAGCTCTTTAACTAGTCTAAATGTCTGATCAGGGGTACAACACACTCAATAAAGTAGAAATGGAAGGAGATCAGCCCAACATAATAAAAGGTGTATGTGAAAATCCAGTGCACATCACACTTGGTGAAAGACTGGAAGCTTTCCCTGTAAGATCTGGGAAAAAGCACGGATGCCCACTCTTGCCAATTCTAGTCACCATAATACTTGTAGTTCTAGCCAGAGCAATTAGGCAAGAAAAAGAATTAAAAGGAATCCAAACTGGAAAGAAGAAATAAATGTATCTGTGCCCAGAGGACAGAGCTTATAGGCAGAGAACCCTAAAGAGTCCACAAAATACTTTTAGAACTGATAAACAAATACAGAAAAGTTCCAGGATACAAAACCAATGCACAAAAATAAACTGCACCTCACGCTCTCTTTCTCTCTCCCTCCCTCCCTCTCTCCCTCTCTCTTTCTTTGCAGTGCTGGGGACTGAATTCAGGGCCTCATGCATACCAGGCAAGTGCTCTACCAGTGAGTTACATCCCCAGACCAATAAACTGCATTTCCACACACTAAGAATGAACAATTCAAAAAGGAAATTAAGCTAAGAGTGTAGAACAATAATAAAGCACTTGCTTAGCATAGACAAGGCCCTGAGCTCAAACTTCAGCACCACACACACACACACACACACACACCAAAAAAAAAAAAAAAAAAGAGGGAGAAGGTAAAGGAGAAGAAGAAAGAAAGAAATTAAGAAAACCATTGCCTGGGGGTTCAATCTACAGTATTGTAAAAATAAAATTAAAACTGTGTTTCAAAAAAGAAAACACCATTTTCAATAACTTCAAAAAGAGGCTGGAGCAATGGCTCAGTGGTTACAGTGCTTGCCTGGCAGGGGCAAGGACACAGATTCAAACCCCAGCACCACACATACTGCGAAGTAGAAGTGTCAGAGCAACAAATGCCACATGAAAAACTAAATAAAATTGTTTGTATTTCTCTCTCTCTCTCTCTCATTGTTCCTCTCTCTTAAAAAAAAAAAAAAACCCAAAGAATAAAATACTTAGAAATAAACTTAGCCAAAGATGCAAAAGACTTGTACACTAAAAACCCTGAAAATTGCTGAACTAAATTAAAGAAATCATGAATAAATGGAAAGACACCCTGTGTTCAGGGAGTGCAGAATGTAATATTGTTAAAGCGTTCATAGTACCAAAAGTGATCCAATTCCTATCTAAACTCCAGTGGCATCTTTTTATAGAAATAAAAATCCTAAAGCCAGGTGCAGTGGTGCATGCCAGTGATCCCAGAGACTTGGGAGGCTGAGACAGGAGGATCTCAAGTTCAAAGCTAGCCTCAGCAACTTAGTGAGGCCCTGCCTCAAAACAAAAAAATAAAAAAGGGCTAGGATGTGGCTCAGTAGTTAGTTAACTGCCACTGAGTTCAAACCCTGGTACAAAAATAAAAAATAAAAA
The DNA here is from genome assembly GCA_004027875.1 of Aplodontia rufa. Taxonomy (NCBI): domain Eukaryota; kingdom Metazoa; phylum Chordata; class Mammalia; order Rodentia; family Aplodontiidae; genus Aplodontia; species Aplodontia rufa. The sequence continues at coordinate 14,913 of PVKS010038805.1, read as the reverse complement.
TAAAAAATCCTAAAAATGGGTTACAGACATAAACATAAGATCTGCAACTCTAATACTCCAAGGAAAGACAATGGAGAAAGCTTCGTGACGTTGGACCTAGAAGTGACTCCTTGAATGTGACACTGAAAGCACAGGCGACAAAACCGAAAGTGGACAAGTGAGACCCCATCAAACTCTACGACGTCTGCACAGCAAGGCTGAGCACAAACAGCACGAGAAGGCAGCCCGCAGAATGAGAGAGATCTCTGCCAAGCATCTGGCTAAGTAATTAATATGCAGAGTATATAAAGAACTCCGACAACCCAATAACAAAAACACACAGAAACTCAACTTAAAAATAGGCAAAGGCTAAGGGGGGGCGTATATGACGTGTGCGTGTATGAAAGTGTAACGGCAACGTTTTATATGTAAAACTATAATGAAAAATCAAATTTTGTTTACAAAAAAAATGGGCAAAGGCTGGGCACGGTGGCACATGCTGTATGTAGTCCCAGCTAATTGAGAGGCAGAGGCACCGTTGCATGAGGCCGGGAGTCTGAGGCAATACAGTGAGACCACAAGAACAAACTGAGCAAAGGACTTTTTTTTTCCAATGCTGGAGACCAAACCACAGGCCTCGTGCATGCTAGGCAAGTGCTCTGTCAGTAAGCTACATCCAAAGCACAGGCAAAGGATTTCAACAGCCTTTGCTCCAAAAAGATATACAAATCGCCAAGAAGCACACGAAAAGGTTCTTAATATCACCAATCATCAGTGAAATGCACATGTAAACCACAGTGAGAAGCTAGGGCATGGCAGCGCACGCCTGGAACCCCAGCAATGGGGAGGATGAAGCAGGAGGATGGCAAGTTTGAGACCAACCTCAGCAATTTAGCAAAAACCTATCTCAAAATAAAAAATTAGAAGGGCTGGGGATGTAACTCAGTGGTAAAGCAGCCCTGGGTTCAACCCCCAGTACCAAAACGAAAAACAAACAAAACCCACAATGAGATATTATCTCATACCCTTTAGGATGACCACTAGCAAATAAATAAATAAATAAAATAAAGCCCAGAAAATACATGTTGGCGAGCATGGGGAGAAACCAAACCCTTGTGTTCAGCCCTTGTGTTCTCTGGGTCAGAATATAAAATGGTGCAGCCACCATGGAAGACACCCCGTGATCCAGCAATCCCATTTCTGACTACATCCAAAAGAACTGAACATAGTCTTGGGGAGACATGTTCACACCCATGTTTGTTGCATTAGTCACACCAGCCAAGAGATGGAAGCAACCCAGGTGTGCAGTGAACGAAGGGATAAAGGAAAGGTGGTATGTCCGTACAGTGCAGGCAAAGAGAAGGAAAATCCTGGGCACAGGGGCGCATGCCTGTAATCCCAGCAACTGGGCTGTGGCTGAGGCAGGAGCCTCAGCAACTTAGCCAGTTGCTGGGATTACAGGTGTGTGCCACCACACCGTATTAGTTTTATAAAGCTTCTTAGTGATGCCAATGTGCAGACAAGTTTGAGAACCACCAGTCTAGATAATGTCTGGCAAACAGTCACACACACATGCACACACACGCACATCCTGATGCCCGGGGTCACAGGGAGGAAAGGTCATGACTTCACTGCTGGGTGTGGAGCTAGGTGTTTCCAGGAGCAGATGATGGCAAGGCAGAGCAATGAGTGGTATAGGTTCACAAGAGGCTTCTGGGAGGAAGGGGGAGATTCAGGAGCCATCGAGGGTGACAGGATGAAACTGCCCAGGAACACGCAGGAAGAAAAGGGGATGACATGTAGGAATCAAGGCCAACAAACAACAACATTTAAGAGACAGGCAAGTGGAGCTGGAGCGGTGGCTCAGTGGTTTCGGTGCTTGCCTGGCAAGCACGAGGACCTGGGTTCAAACCCCAGGTCCATACACAACTAAGTGTTGGAGCAACGAAGGCCATGTGAAAAACTAAATAAAGTTGTTTCTCTCTTTCTCTGTCTCTCTCACTGTCCCTCCCTCTTTATTAAGAGAGAGAGAGAGAGAGAGAGAGAGAGACAGGCAAGGGCCAGCCCAATGGCACATGCCTATAATCTCAGACCTGGGAGGCTGAGGATGAGGACCACAAGTTAAGGCCAGCCTGGGCAATTTATCCAGACCCTGTCTCAAAATAAAAAATAATCAAATAAAGGGATAGGATGTATTTAAGTGTAGGGTGCCCCTGTGTTCAATCCACAGTACCTGGAAAAAAAGAATCAAGCTACAGAAAGAACTGAGAATGCACAACATCACTGCAGAGTAGTCTTGACAGCTGATTGGTGGAGTGGGTGGACAGAGAGTGGAGTGGCATATTTTCACCTATGATAATGCCAGTGCAACTAGATGGAAAAGTAGAATTGTAGTGAACCCCTGGCTATGCTTCCCACAGAGTGGCATTGCCTCCCATTCTAAAAATAACTTGAAAAATCCTTTATTCCTCCCCTCCAAGGATCTGACCCTTAAAAAAAAATAAAATAAAAAAGCAAGGTCTTTGTCAAGGGGACAATGCGTGGCCATCACTCTACTGCACAGCTGCTTTGCAGGAAAAGTGCTCTTCCATGTGCCCCCAGAAGCACTTCTCGGCCTGAATTCACTTGGAGATGGCAGCTCTCAAAAAGACCCGGGCACAAGGCAAGAGGGGTGAAGAAACACCCCACGAGGGGATATGGTCCTATGTAGATGCAGCTGGGGATGGAGACAGGCAGGGTCTATCTAGGGACGTGAATTTTGAACTGCATTTCTTGAGAGCATCAGGGACCAGGATGCGGAGGTCGGATATGGCTCCTTTTCAGCCGCTCAGAGTTACATCAGACGGAAACCTAATGAACTTGCTGGCCAGCTGAATGTTAGTGATGAAACCCAGCCAGTGCCCAGTAATAAACAAATAGACACTGGAGATGTGACTCAGTGGTAGAGAATTGCCTCGCATGTGTGAGGCCCAGAGTTTGATCCCGGGTATTGCAGAAAAAATTTTAAAGATACCTGCAAGGAAGAAAGAGTTCTTTTTATTCCTCTGGATGGAGAGGCTGCAATGTGGAGCCCACTTGCCACCTGAGGGAGTAGCCTATGTGACAAAGATGGCAGAGTGGAAAGACAGCAAGACGCAGGCTCCTCCTGAACACTGTGGAGCTGCTGAAATCACTAAGCTCTAGTCAGTCTTCTCAAGAGAGCTAAGAAATCCTTTTCAGTATTGTTACCTGCAGCTTTTATTTGTTTTTATTTTTTTTAAATGGGAGGGACAGTGAGAGAGAGAAAGAGAATCAACTTTCTATTTAGTTTTTCGTGTGGCTTTCGTTGCTTCAACACTTCATTGTGTACGTGGTGCTGGGATTCGAAACCCGTGTCCTTGCGCATGCCAGGCAGGCACCGTAACCCCCCAGCTACCACTCCAGCCCCTACCTGCAGCTTTTAAAAGCCTCAAACTAATCCAAAAGGCAATCATACATCTTTTTTTCTCCCAAACATCAGCTACCTCCTTGTTCAAGAACAAATGATCAGAAAACATTTCTAAAAAAAGTGGGCATATGAAAAATATTTCTGAGCAAGGGAACATCAACATTATTCTGCGATCTCAGGAGGAAATCTATATCGAAAAGTGGTTTAGGGGCTGGAGCGGTGGCTCAACGGTTACGACGCTTGCCCAGCATGAGCGAGTACATGAGTTCAAACCCCAGGACCAGGACCACGTACACGATGAAGTTGGGTGAAAGCCACATGAAAAACTAAATAAAATTGATTCTCCATTAAAAAAAAAAAAGAAAAAGAAAAGTGGTTTAGTGTGACAGAGGAAAAAATAAGGAGATTTTGGAATCCTCAAGATGAAAGAAGAAGCCAGGTGCAGTGGCACATGCCCATAATCCCAGCAACTCGGGAGGCTGGGGCAGGAGGATTGGCAGTACCAGATCAGCTTCAGTAATATAGTGAGACTCTTAACAACTTAGTAAGATCCTGTCTCAAAAAATAAATAAATAAATAAAAGCAGGGGGACTGGGAAATGAAGTTATGAAGTTTAGTGGCAGAGCACCCCTGGGACTAATCCCCAGAACCAAAAAATAAATAAAATAAAATAATCTGAGTCAAAACCACAATATTCGATGAAAACAAACTTAGGAATAAAACATAAGTCATAGTCATGACCTTAGATTAGGCAATAGTTCCTTAGAGATGACACCAAAAACACAAGCAATCAATATAAATAAGGAAATTAGAGCTCATCAAAACTATAAGCTTAGAAACTATGGCAACGGCTCAGCTGTTTCGGAAAAGGGTTGAGCAATTCCCACAGCATGGGGCTGGGAACAACACTAGTGAAAGAGCACTTGCCTCTGAGAATGAGGCTCTGGGTTCAGAAAAATGTTACAATGTGTATTAATCAGTCCAGTCAAGATTCTGTACTACAGCCTGGCAGGGTGATGCATGCCTACAATCCCAGTGACTTAGGAGGCTGAGGCAGGAAGATCTCAAGTTCAAGGCTAGCTTGGGCAGCTTAGCAAAACCCTGTCTCAAAATAAAAAAAAAAAAAAGAGTTGGGAAGGTAGTTCAGTGGTAGAAAGCCCCTGGTTCAATCCCCAGTACAAAAAAGAAATGAAGGTTGAGATCTTACAGGCAGGTCTGGCTAAATTGGCTAGAGTAATTTAAATTCCCGCCATAAAAAGTAAATCTTAATTTGGAAACTTTCTCATCTTCCTTCCTTCGTTCCTTCCATTTCTTTTATTTTCTTTCTTTTTCAAGTACTGTGATTGAAACCCAGAGGTACTTTACCACCAAACTATAGTCCCAACCCTTTTTATTTTATTTTTTTAGAGAGAGACAGAGAGAGAGAGAAGGAGAGAAAATCAACTTTATTTATTTTTTCATCTGGATCTTGTTTCTCTGACACTTAGTTGTGTATGTGGTGCTGGGGTTTGGACCCAAGTCCTCGCACATGCCAGGCAAATGCTGTAACTGCTGAGCCACTGCTCCAGCCCCCCCCTTTTTTTTATTTTGAGACTGGGTCTCCCTAAGTTCCCCTGGCTGGCCTTGAACTTGAGATCCTCCTGCCTCAGACTCCAAGTAGCTAGGATGACAGATTGGTGCCACCACACACATATATTTCTTGTAATAAACTAGAAAAGCATAATCAAAGATTATAAATGTAGATGAAAGAAAATATTAAAATGCAAGCAAATAAATTCATCAAGGTATTAAAAGAGTAATATACTCATATCCCATAAGATATAATCCAGAGATACGAAGTTCATTTGAAAATTCTGAAATCCAGGTAGATGCCATCATATTAACATGTCAGAGGAAAAACTGGGTTCATCTTGAAAGGTGCTTAAGAAACTTTTATAAAATTAATATCCATTCCTAAATTTTGAAAAAAAAATCAGTAAAAAGCAAGACTATTAAGTGGTCTAGTTAAATGCACAGGGCTTTGATGGCAGACAGACTTTGGCTTGAAGACCAGACTTTCTAGGCCTCTCCAACTTCAGTTTAGTCATTTAAAAGATGGATATCAGGGGAGTGGTGGCTCAGCAATTATACTGCTTGCCTGGCATGCACAGGGACCTGGTTTCAAACCCCAGCACCACATACACAACTAAGTCAGAGAAACAAAAGCCAGATGAAAAAATAAAATTGTTTCTCTCTTTCTCTCTCTTCCTCTATCTTAAAAAAAGATTAATATCTTCAATGAATTAAAATATAAAATCACATTGCAGGGGCTGGAGAGGTGGCTCAGCAGTTACAGTATTTGCCTGGCATGTGCAAAGATGAGAATTTGAACCCCAGGACCATGTACACAATGAAGTGTTGGAGCAACAAAAGCCACATGAAAAACTAAATAAAATTCATTTCCCCTCCTCTCTCCTCTCCCTCTCTCTCTCCCCCATTGTCCCTCTCCTCTTTAAAAAAAAAATCATATTGTGGCACCAAACACATAGCAGCACACAGTTAGTGGAAGCTTAGTATTTAAAGACAGGGTCTTGGGGTTGGGGATTTAGCTCAGTGGCAGAGTGCTTGCCTAGCATGCCCAAGGCTCGGTCCTCATCCCTGAAAAAATATATAAATAAAGACAGGGTCTTGTTATGTTGCCCACATTGGCAGTGAATTCCTGGACTCAAAGGATCCTCCTGCTTCAGTCTCCTGCAACTTTGGGACTATAGGAATGCACCAAGTGTGCCTGCCCAGAAGCTTAGTATATTTATTAATAAAATGGGTAGAGAAGAGTATTTTCATCTATATCAAAACAATAGGATTGCTAATATGAAATTCCAGATTACAAATCAGTATTGCGGGGTTGGGGATTTAGCTCAGTGGCAGAGCACTTGCCTAGCATGCCCAAGGCCCGGAGTTCAATCCTCAGCCCTCAGCCCTGAAAAAAAAAAAAATCAGTATTGCATGTATTATAAAAGGAATTCAGTAGTAAAGTCAAGTAACCTGGGCAAATTAGCAAGACCCTGCGTCAAAGTTTTTTAAAAAGGGCTGGGAAGTTAGCCCAGCTGTAGAGCACTAGCTTCAATTCCCAGTACTACAAAATTAATAATAATAATAATAATAATAATAATAATAAATAACATTTCTGTCTGGGTAATAGGATTATGGTTTTTCTTTCATTACTGAATTTTCAAAAATGTAAATGCAATAGCAAAGGTTGAATCACAATGGAGAACACAAAGAACATAACTTTTGTTCCAGCCCATCAGGAGGCTGAGGCTAGGATCGCAAATTCAAGGTCAGCCTGGGTAGCTTCGCCAGACCCTGTCTCAAAATAAAAAAATAAAAATAAAAAGGCTGAGGATGTAGCTCATTGGTATAGCACCCCTGGGTTCAATTCCAGCACTGCAAATAATAATAAAGAACATTGATGTTGTCCCAGAAAACCAGGCAGATTTGGAAATCTCTCTCAAAAGGCAGAGGAAATGGATTAAGAGCTAAAAATGATAAAGGAAGCAACAAGATTTGAGAATCGGAAAGCAGATGAACAACCTAAGGCTTAGAGATAGTCTTAAGAGATATACTAGAGCTATCAGAAGTTCTAGTCAAAGAAATAACTAAAGACAACTTTTCCAGAAATTAAAAAAAAAATAGTTGTGCAGATCAAATGGTTTGCTGTACTCCAGCCAAACTCAATGAGAAGAAATCCATAGTGGTTAAATTTTAATTTTTATCAGTAGGCTAAGGAATTATTCAAACACTGGTGTGCTACACATATATGCACCCAAGTCACTTACAAAAGAATGAAAATAACCATAGCCTCAGACATTTTTCTGGCAATGCAAATACTAGAGGACAGGGAAGTAGGGTCACAGACGTGCAAGTAGGGGCACAAACCAATCACAAATCCTCAGATGAGAAAAGACTCAGAAACCATACCACTCATCTGTCTTGGAAAAGACACTTGAGGGATTATTTGAAAGTGTGCAGCAACCCAGAAACAAATCAAAAGTAAATGTCAAACTGGGCACTGTGGAGCACACCTGTAATCCCAGTGGCTCAGGAGGCTAAGGCAGGAGGATCACAAGTTCAAAGCCAGCCTCAGCAACTTACCCAGGCCCTGAGCAACTAAGGGAGACCTTGTCTGAAAATAAAAAAATAAAAAAGATCTGGAGATGTGGCTCAGTGGTGGGGAGCCCTGGGTTCAATCACTGGTACAGAAAAAAAAAAAAAAGTCAAGAATGAGGTAGGTGGCTGCACAGTGGGGCACACCTGGAATTCCAGCCTTTTAGGAGGCTGAGGAAGGAGGATCGCAAGTTCAAGGCCAACCTGGAAACTTAGATGCTGTCTATAAAACAAATTAAAAGGGCTGAGGGTGTGGCTCAGTTGCCGCTGGGTTTGATCCGCAGTGGTAGGGAAAAAGGTGTAAAGACAGAGAGGAAGGGAAAGAAAGAATGCCACTGTAGTATAAAAGGTCTTCCTTTATTCATCTCAATTCCAGACTCAGAACTCTGCTGCTTGTGAACTCTTCACCCTGCTTTCTGACCCTTCTGCTTCCCTGCCCTTTTCGAGGCCAAGAAAGACAGTGGCCATTGTGGCGGAGACCGCAGGATGGGGGCAGGGGGCACACAATAAGGCCTGTCTTTCTGAGACAGAAGGAAAGAACAATGACTCTACTTCCTGCTGAAATTTTTGAAAAGGCGTTCCATGTCTCCGCAGACTCGCTGAAACGCCCACATCCTCTTTGGCCCACTGGCTAGGAGTCCCTGGGAACCTCATCTCTCCCTTGGGGACATGGGGAGGACGACCGAGGTCCGGTGGGGACCACCGCGCTCAGGGGGTTTTGTGGTCACTTGGAGAGGTTCTGGGTGCGGGGACATGGGGAGGACGACCGAGGCCCGGTGGGGACCACCGTGCTCAGGGGGTTTTGTGGTCACTTGGAGAGGTTCTGGGTGCTTGCACAGGTCCTGATTCATTCGGGATGGCAGCGGTGGGACAGACGCGGCCTCGGGTGCGGAAGGAGCGAGGGTCGCGGGGACAGGGCAGGTGCGGGCGCGCGGCGCGGCCTTACCCCCGGGCCCGGTGGAGACGGTGATCTGCGCGTAGGTGGCTCCCGCGGCGGCCGCCGGGCCCGAGACGCCGTTGAGCGCGGCCACGCGCACCGTGTAGCGCGCGCCGGGCCGCAGGTGCAGCAGCGTGGCGGCGCGCTCCCGCAGACCCGCCTGGCGCGGCACGAAGGCCACGCGCGGCCCGCACGGCTCGCACGCGCCCGCCGGCCCCTCGCGGCCGCAGCGCAGGCACAGCAGCGAGTACGTGACGTCCGAGCGGCCGCCAGAGTCCGCCGGGGGCAGCCAGCGCAGCCGCAGCGCCAGCGGAGAGCGACTCAGGCTGTACTGCAGGTCCCGCGGCGCCGACGGCGGCCCTGGCGGCGGGGACAGCGCTCAGCCGGCTGCAGGGAGCCGGGGAGGGACCCCGGGACGCTGATCCTCCCCGACAGTGGGGTCGCGCGGGGACGAGGGGAATGGCCCCAGGGGCGCGGGGTGGGGACCGGGTGGGAGGGGATCCGGGACAGCGGTGTCAGGGGCGGGAGCCCCCTCCAGGCTAGGAGAGGCGAGGGCGGAGAGGGCGCTCCAGGCGGGGTGCGGGGACGTCCAGAATCCCGACCTCTCCCTGCTCTCCGGCTTCTTCCAGTCCCGGCCCGGGGCTCTGTCCCTCCCGCAGCCTTCCTCGCCACACCAGGCTCTCCTGGTCGCTAGCCCCACGCCCCCCGCTCACGCCCCCAGTGTGGAGTCCCTGTCCCCATCGCCAGGATTGCGCCTTTACTGACCGCCTCCAGCTCCCCCAACCTTCGCGATGCAGCCAGGAGGGACACTCACGGGTGCAGGAGGCCGAGGGCGGATCGGTGGGCGAGCGCGCATAGCTGTCTTGGCACACGCAGACCGTGGAGGCGCTTTCCGGGGCCCGGCTGTGTTCAGGGCACGGGGAACAGAGCGGCCGCCGCGGGGACACCTTGTAAAACCCTGGGGGACAGGCTGCGGAGAGGGGCCGGTGAGGAGGGGGCTTCTCCACAGCTGCCCGCCCCTTTCCTGCCTAAGCCCTTCAGGTTGGGGTTCACGTCCTTTAACTGTGATAGGGAAGGTCAGGGACTCAGCTCCTCCAGCGTGAACTGCGCAATGCTCCTCTTAGGAAACGCTCAACGTTTACTTCTGCTGCTAATTCATTTGATCCTCACAACTTGTGAGGTGTGACTTCATCCGCATTTTGAAAAATAAGGAGACTGAGGTTCAGAGAGGTTAAATCAGTTACCCAGTGTCCCACAGCCAGTGGGATTCCAACCCAAGCGCCCTCCTTTACAGCCCACACCACACGGCTCTACCCCTCATTGGAAGAAAATGAGTCGCTTGTGAATAGAGGAGCTCCAAGGGCGGCCCCCAACCTCCATGCCATTACCCAGGGACAGACACATGCCCACCCCCACTTGTAGACACACACACACACACACACACACACACACACACACACACTCACTCACTCACTTCTTCCCACCATGGTCCTTGGGAGTGTGTCACAAATCCCCAACTCACACCCTGGGCTGCAAGTTTGGGGGTGGGAGGGAGAAGACAGCCCTGGAAAGTTTCCTAGCCCATGAGTCAAAAAGGTTCTAGTCTTGACACCTACTCAGTTGCTTTGCTTCTCTGGCTTCCCTCGCCTCACCCAGAGCCACCCAGAGCCGGCTGCTAAGAGCATAGGCCTTTATACATGAACAACCAGGGTTTGTAACTGAGTTACATCATTATTTGCTGTGTGGTCCTGAGGACGTTGGTTGACCTCTCTGAGGCTGGTGTAGAATTCTCACCTCAACAAAGTTGGTGGAGGTTTAACTGAAATAAAACATGTAAATTGCTTAAGCCTGTATGACTGTTTTACACAATAATCATGGTAATTACTGCTCCTCCCTCACAGGCCTGAAGTGAAACTAATAAACACCCACTTTAAACATTTTCCCACCAGCTGGGCCAGGGAGGGAAGCAGAGGCTCCTAGTCCCTCCTTTTAGAGCTTGGGTGGTCTTCCCCTTGTTCCCTGGCCCTCTAGTGTCCCTAGTGAGGGAAGGCTAGTGGCTCTCCAGCTCCAAGAAGACAGAATACAACAGCAGGGCAAACTAGATCTGGGAAGAATTGTGTGGGGGAGAGCATAGGAGATAGGAGTTCCATTGTCTGGGAGGCTTAGCCTTAGAAAGGTCCATCTTGCCCAGAGTCGTAGGCAGTGCAGTGTTAGAGAAGGTCTCAGCAATGCAGGGGTCTTCAGAGCAAAGCCTGGGGTCAACTACCATGTGGTCTGGGGGTGGCAACACAGACAGGGACTCAGAAGGCAATGCTAGCTGGGCCACACCTCACTGGCCTCAAACCATTGATCATGCAAACAAGCATTGCAGACTGCCCACCTGCGCTGTGAAATGAGGGAGGGGGAGGGACTGGAGAGGTGACCCTGTTTGCAGGGTCTCCAGGCAGTAGAGGAGGAGAATGGATGGCTGCCTGCTGGTCCCATCAGAAGCAGTGGGCAGCTGCTTCCCAGAGAGAGTGTTTAGAAGAGGTGTGTGTTGACCAGCAGACTTAGAAAGGGACTCCTGATGGCCACACCTCCCTCTCTTCCTCAAGGCCAGAAACACCATGTCACAGGTCATTTACTTTAGCTCCCACTGGCCTGGTCCTCTGGCTGCCAAGGTCTTTGCTCATCCTCTTGGAGGCTGCCCTCCAGCAGTTAGAGAGCACTGTGGGGTTTTTCTCTTTTTTAAAATTGTTATTTTGGTTGGGTTAAAAAAAAAAAACCAGAGATTGAACCCAGGGGCACTTAAACACTGAACTACCTCCCCTACCCTTTTTATTTTTTATTTTGAGACAGGACCTCGCTAAATTGCTTAGGGCCTCCTTAAATTACCGAGGCTGGCCTTTAACTTGGGATCCTCCTGTCTCAGCCTCCCAAGTCACTAGGATTACAGGCATGTGCCACCACACCTGGCTAGAAGCAAAAGCTGGAATTAGCCTCCCTGTCTGTACGCCTCTCATGCCACCCCTGCGGAGCCTCAGAACATATCCGGTTGGGCCCCTCAGCGCAGTGCAGTCCCATTGAAGATACAGGTGGTATGCCCTGAATTTTCTCCCAAAGAGAAATCCCAACTTTCATTAATTCCTATAGTGGCTTGGAGAGGGGGAATGAGAGTCAAAAATCACTAAACAAATAGGGAAAGAACACTTTAGTTCCATTGCCTCTTCTTTGTGCATCTACCATTAGGGGTTGCTAACTACAAATCCACTTCCCTTCCTAAAACCTGCAGCGGCTCCCCACTACCAGTCATCCTACTGACGCTGCACCAACCTCTTCTTTTCACACCTCTGGGTCTTGTCCCACAGTCTCAGACCCCTTTTGCCCCGGCAATCTAGTTCTACACATCTCCAAAACCTGTCCAAATAGCACCTCCCTTATGGGGTTTTCCCTGGCTGCTTCTCTAGCTCCCCATTCCCCAGGACAGAGGCAATATCATTACTATAAGCGGCTTTTATATGTTCTTGATCCAGAGGGAGGGAGCTCACACAAACCAGAAGTGGAATTAAGTTTCTGTGTGTGTTTCCAGAGTGTGAATCAAAACCTCCACCAGCACCGATCCATTCATTCAACAAATAATTTTATCATCTACTCTGAGCTAGGTGTTCTTCTAAACGCTAAAGACATAGAGTGATAAGCAGAGCGGACAAGGAGCTCAGTGTCCACCGGTCCAGATGCCTCCTTTCCACCTCATAGGGAAAAGAGGGGCCATCAGTTGACAATTTCCTCAACACCTGGCCATCAAAACCCACCACACCTCCATCCACACACGTCTCCCCTCTCCTCCTTCATGCCGGTCCTAGTGGAGGAGATGAGCCACCTCCTGTTGAAGGCCAGCCCCTCCATCTCCACCCTGGACCCCTCCCTTTCACCTCCTCAAGGACTGCATTCCATCAGTCACCTTCCACTGTGGTGTACATCTGCTCCTCTGCGGGCTCGGCTCTTTCCAATGCCCTAACAAGAGGGTGGAGCTGTAAAAGTGGTGTATTTCAGATGCAGGGAATAAGGGAACTGACTACTGAGTATTTTCAAACAATGATAAAACGTGAAGCCAGGCATGGTGGCACAAGCCTGTATTCCCAGCAGCTTGGGAGGCCAAGGCAGGAGGATCACAAGTTCAAAGCCAGCCTCAGCAAGTTAGTGAGACTCTAAGCAATTTAACAAAACCCTGTCTCAAAATAAAAAAAAAATAATAAAAATGGGCTGGGGATATGGCTCATTGGTTAAGGACCATTTGGTTCAATCCTGGTTTTTAAGAAAATCATAAGACTGACTAAAAGTTGGCCTCTTTTTATTAGCAGCATGCATCAGCAATTCTACCTCACATCAGTAATAAAGTACTCCTTCCTCCTGGGCAAATGCTCCCTCCCACTCACTTGCTACCCCACTGGCTCTTTCCCTTCAGCATGCAATGGAAGTCCTTTCTCTGTGTTCAAATGAAAGGTGTGCACATGCACAACCTCTCTCAGCCCACGATCCTCCTGAAGATTCCACCTCTTCTGCTTCCTCTTGAATCCAGACTTCTAGATTCCCTGACTAGTTTCTCAGCATCCTTCATCCTTCAGCCTCCTACAACCTGGACTGTGCATTGATCACCTGAAGCTGCTCTTGCCAAGGCCATCAAGTGGACATTGTGCAATTCCCAACTCGCCTGACTGCTCACCCACACTGTGGGCAGTCCCCTCCTGGACTCCTCCCTCTCCCTGAGCACATGCCATCGCCCTCTCCTAGCTGTCCTCCCACCCACCTTTCGCTCCTCCTTCTCAGTCATTCTGTGGACTGTTTTTTTTTCTCCTTCTCCTTAAATGCTGCTGTTCTGTGAGTCTTCCTTGTTGGCCCTCTTGCTTATTACTCCATAATTGTCTCTAGATTGCACCAAGCATAACCCAGAGCTTCCAGTGGTATCTGTGTTGCTGAGTTCCAGCCCCAATTTCTAGCCACTTCCACTTGGACACACCTGTCCTTCCATAGCCTGTGTTCTGTGCCCAGCGCATGGTCCCTCTGTGCATTCAACCTCCAGCAGCATACAAGTCAAAAGGGGTGGGGGCTCTGCCCTCCTGTATCACATGGTCACTAAGTGCTTTGGGTGCTCTCTCCCAATCACACCCATCCTCATGCCTCCAGGATCTCTGCTGCCACCTTGCTTCAGAGCTCAAGCTCCTTCTCAGGAACTATTTCATCATTTTCCGTCCTCAGTTCTGGTCCCTAATCCTTCCCTCTCCGATCCTATCTTTATCATTGCAGTTTGAATGACCTTTTGAGACATAAATCTGAAACTGTTGAATCCCTCCTCTTTGGTCTAAAACTTACAACCTAAGCTATTTATCCCAACATTCATGCCCCTTCGTGATTTGCCCCCAGCCCCTCTCCTACCTCCCCACATATGTGCCCTGGTTCTAGCCACGAAGCCTTACTTATTTATCACCACCCATGTCATGTTCCTTCCTGTTGCCACGATTTTGCACACAATCCCTAAGCTCAGAGTGGTCTCAGCTGCCTGTAATAAAGACCTTCTCATTTTCTCTGGGAAACTCTCACCATCCTTAGAAAAAGTGTTCTCTCACCATGCTTAGCTCTCTGTTGATGCATATCTCACCCTATGGTGACCACTTGTTAACTCATTTCCACTGAGCACCTGCCATATGCCAATCCTGCTACGGATGCTGGGGCTGCTGAGACTAACCCAGTGCCTGAGCACAAGAAGTTCCCAGTCTAGAGGTGGAAATACGTGTAAGCAGATCTCTGTAGACCGTGGGATAAACACAAATAGAGGTTGCAGTGAGTAGTGGAGAGCACCGAACTGGGTCCTAACCATGTCTGGAGAGCTCAGGAAAGGTTATTGCCTCTGAGTCTCATACCATTTCCCCAGGAACTAAATGGGGGCATTCATCTACTTACATCTAAGACCTGAATGAATGCAGTCAGTATGTCCTTAACTCATATGGAATGGGCTATTGAACACAGGAACAAGAACAAATGTAGCTACTTCCTCCTCTGGCCTCCCACCACTTTGCGTATTGATCTCTTATAGCATATATCACCCTCTTTTGATTTTTTAATCTTTGCCTCTTTCCATCTAGATGTGAACTTCTCAAGAGCTGGGGCTATGTCTGATTCATTTCTGTTGCCCTAGCACCCAGAAAAGGATCTGCTTTAGAAAAATGCATCCTTTGATCTTCCTACATTAAATGTACATATTCATAGTCCTGTCCTCAACTCTCATACACACACACTTTCAAAGAGGGAGAGGAGAGGTCTGTTCATAATGCCTCACAGACTTGAGAAGCCAGCAAAACCCCCATCATGAAGGATCTCCCCCAGAGGACACAATGAGTGTGGTTCAGAGAGTTGATTGGGATTTTACTGGTGATTTAGTGCAACCTCC